>JAZAYU010001105.1:0-87064 GCA_038501625.1 Corbicula japonica | reverse complement strand
CACCATTCTACGATATATTCAATGAAAAATATATAATTGGACTGCACTAGTTCAGTGCACATCTAATGGATTCTAATGGATTGCCTCTGGATTCTAACGGATCGCCTCTGTAAGCTGTGCAGAGCTACTGTGTTTCCAATCATTCGACAATAAATTCAATGAAAAACATTATAATTAGACTGCACTAGTGCAGTGCACATCTAATGGATTGCCTCTGGATTCTAGCGGATTGGCTCTGTTAGCCGTTCAGAGCTACTGTGTTTTTCATCAGTCGACAAAAAATTGAATGAAAATCATATACATGTGTAGTTATACTGCACTAGTGCAGTGCACATCGAATGGATTCTATCGGATTGCATCTGGATTCTAACGGATTGTCTCTGTTAGCCATGCAACTACTGTGTTTTTCATCATTCGACAAAAAAGTAAATGAAAATCATATAGGTAGAATGCACTAGTGCAGTGCAAATCGAATGGATTCTATCGGATTGCCTCTGGATTCTAACGGATTGCCTCTGTTATCCCTGCAAAGACACTGTGTTTTTCACCATTCGACGATAAATTCAATGAAAAATATATAATTGGACTGCACTATTGCAGTGCACATGTAATGGATTCTAATGGATTGCCTCTGGATTCTAACGGATTGCCTCTGTAAGCCGTGCAGAGCTACTGTGTTTCCAATCATTCGACAATAAATTCAATGAAAAACATTATAATTAGACTGCACTAGTGCAGTGCACATCTAATGGATTGCCTCTGGATTCTAGCGGATTGGCTCTGTTAGCCATGCAAACCTACTGTGTTTTTCATCATTGGACAAAAAAAGTAAATAAATATCATATAGGTAGAATGCACTAGTGCAGTGCAAATCGAATGGATTCTATCGGATTGCCTCTGGATTCTAACGGATTGCCTCTGTTATTCCTGCAAAGGCACTATGTTTTTCACCATTCGACGATAAATTCAATGAAAAATATATAATTGGACTGCACTACTGCAGTGCACATCTAATGGATTCTAATGGATTGCCTCTGGATTCTAACGGATTGCCTCTGTAAGCCGTGCAGCGCTACTGTGTTTCCAATCATTCGACAATAAATTCAATAAAAACATAATAATAATAAGACTGTACTAGTGCAGTGCACATCCAGTGAATTCTAATGGATTGCCTCTGGATTCTAACGAATTACCTCTGTAAGCCCTGAACAGCTAACCGTGTTTTTCATCATTCGACAAAAAATGCAATGAAAATCATATACATGTAGTTATACTGCACAAGTGCATTGCACATCGAATGGATTCTATCGGATTGCCTCTGGTTTCTAACGGATTGCCTCTGTTAGCCATGCAAAGCTACTGTGTTTTTCATCATTCGAAAAAAAGTAAATGAAAATTATATAAGCAGAATGCACTAGTGCAGTGCACATCGAATGGATTCTATCGGATTGCCTCTGGATTCTAACGTATTGCCTCTGTTAGCCGTGCAGAGCTACTATGTCTCTCATCATTCGACAATAAGATCAATGCAAAACATATTTTAGAAGACTGCACTAGTGCAGTGCACATCACATGGATTCTACCGGATTGCCTCTGGATTTTTCATCATTTGACAAAAAATTCAATGAAAATCATATAGTTAGACTGTACTAGTGCATTGCATATCTAATGGATTCTAACGGATTGCCTCTTGATTCTATCATATTGCCTCTGTTATCTTTGAAAGCTACCGTGTTTTTCATCATTCCACAATAAATTTAACAAAAAAGTATATAATTTTACTGCACTTGTGCGGTGCATTTCAAATGGATTGCCTCTGCAGAGCTACTGTGTTTTTCATCATTTGACGGATTCTAACGGATTGCCTCTGTTAGCGTTGCGAGCTACTGTGTGTTTCATCATTCGACAATAAATTCAATGAAAAACATATTTAAAAAGACAGCACTAGTACAATGCACATCTAATAGATTCTAATGGATTGCCTCTGGATTCTACCGGATTGCCTCTGTTAGCCCTGCAGAGCTACATGTGGCTTTCATCATTCGACAATAAATGCAATAAAAACATATAATAAGACTGTACTAGTGCAGGGCACATCTAATAGATTCTAATGTATTGCCTCTGGATTTTAACGAATTACCGCAAACAACCCTATATGACTATATCCACTCGTACTACCTAATCATGTATACATGCTTTGCGTGATGAACGCCATCTTGAAAAACCAGACGGGTCAGTTATCACGAGAAATCACAACAATCAATTATCTGACTAAACCTACATGGAATTGCATCTTGGTTATGTAAATATTTTGTTTATATATAAACATAAAACTTTTGCCTACATAACCTGCGACATAATTTAACAATAAAAGTCCGCATAATCAAGCAACATAAAAATACGTTGACATCTTCCCTCTTACTAATAAGATTTCCTTGGGTAAAACCGTACTGTTGTACATACAACATGGTTCCCGTTCAGTACTCAACGATCTATATATAAAGCCGGGCCACATGGTACTCAACATTCGCTATAAACCTCTATTTAAAGCCGGGCCAAAATTCCCCTTCGGCCGGACTAGTTGTACTATAGTAAAGATCATCAAGTAATAGTTACATAGTAATAATATACTCAACAAAAATAAAAAGTATCCACTTTCCTATATTAAATTTTGTAAAATATGAAAACGAAAACTCAAAATTCTATATGTGTACACATATGCTTTTCTGTTATCATTGCTAAGGGATAAAGTATTCTTGAAAATCTGCAGCCACAACTTAGTTGTCTTTCCCTTTATTGTAATATGGGTTTCAGTAAAATGTCAGCGATTCTTTGAAATATTCACATTTATTGGAATTAAATCACGTTCTCTAGCTCTTGTGGATAAATAAAATCACAAAATTTTCATAAATAAATCAACTGGTCCTCGATAAACAACGCTAGAAATTCCAAGCATTTCCAATTACCTCCCTTTAAATTGAATATGTAGTGTTTTGTAAGTCATGATTAATTGTTATTCGATTGGCAGTTCCTCAGGTCTTGGTGTGGAAGTTTTTGTTCATGAACAATTTAACTCAAAAACAACTGAGATTAACTAAATAAACACCATTCAAAGCGTTCCTGATTAAATGAAAATATGGTTATGGGAAAACAAGCATAAAAAGTGGATACTTTTTATTTTTGATCAGTATATATTATGACCCATAATTCGTCCAGAAAAGAAGCACACAATACTCGTATATATCTTACAATTACGTTCCGCAACGACATCACAAGCACAAAGTCCGTATAGTATCGGTTATCGATCGATGTCATGTTATGATGATCACGGTTACCAGTTTTAGCCGTGCAACCTTTTGGCGGGTTATCCCCGCTGCTCAGATGGTAGTGTGCTCAGAGTTTAATCATTAGATTTTTTTGCGGCTTCTCAATACCATGCAATACATTTTTACTTGCATGGTTATACAGCAAACATGTGCAAAAACACTCCCACGCCAGGTGTCGGGATGTTTAACATTGTCCTAAAGATGGCTTTGAGCCCTGAAAATTTGTGTAATTATATTACGTTAAAACAAAACAACTTTGAAACTATTTGAGACAAAGTGGTGTAGTGTCACTTTCAATATGACTGTATCCTATACTATTACATGTTTACTAACTCTACTTTCTCCATGTGATACTATTATTGAAAGTTTCCAGGTAAAATTTACTTTTCATTAAATGATCATAAAGAGTTTAATTTTATTAAATGTGTTTTGTTTGTTTGTAATTGTTTATCGTAAGTGCTTAGACGATTTTGTTTTAAAGTGTGATTTTAGTTGAATAGAGCTGAAGAGAGATAGGAGTTTCTAAATTGTTTGCTTGACAGCTTGCAAGCGCTTGAAAGCTTGTTATATGCAGAAATGTCTGAAATTGAAAATATACTTTTTTTGTTCATCCAAAACGTCCTATACTTTCACTGTTTTCTACAATTAATGCCGCAGGGAGCAT
Source organism: Corbicula japonica (assembly GCA_038501625.1). Taxonomy (NCBI): domain Eukaryota; kingdom Metazoa; phylum Mollusca; class Bivalvia; order Venerida; family Cyrenidae; genus Corbicula; species Corbicula japonica. Next base: position 83,074 of record JAZAYU010001105.1, on the reverse strand, counting down.
GTCTGTTTAAAAGTCAACAATTTCTTGTAATGTAATTTTGCGTAGTATTATATACAATGGGTGCTGACAATGTCAAACCACAGGCCGTTTTGTTACGAAGACGGGTCATTCTTTTGTCGTGAGTCTTTGTTTACAAACTCCCTCAACACGCCTATGGTAAATGGAATACCATAAGAATAATAAAACTGTGCATATATAGGTTAGAGTATTTGTGTGAAACGTAAGCTCTAAATATATTTCATTTGTAAGCAAAGCAAACACGTGACTAATTTGCAGTTGTCCGACCGTTTGCTGATTAAAATCAGACAGTTTCCTTTGAGATGTGTGTTTTTACAGCAAATTCACGATAAACACAAGTACATGCATCTGTTAAACTTTCATCTTTGGAAAACGTGTTCAACATATTTTCGGACTTAACATGTTTTTTTTTATTTTCGGCCTCTATTCCTTGAAATATTGCCCTTAATACCCTGTCGTGTTTATAAAAAATGAGTCATAGTTTTTTCTCCAAGGCAATTAGGTCTGAGCTTTCGACTAAGGGTGTATGTGGTTTCCATTGAAGAAAGAAAATAAATAGTTTTTGTTTTGCAGCCATAAGCTTATTAGACATGTGAACTGGCATTTAATGTATTATTAACTGGTTTTTTTCTGTTGTGTTTTAAATTAGGGAAAGATGATTCATTCTCGTCAAGTTTCACGTTAAGTCATTCGTCTAGGTGATTCAGCATAGCTCTTTTTATTTATATGTCTTTTTGTATTTAATTCAATCGAAGTTAATCATAATTCCTTTTTTATATGTTTAAAATTCAGTTTGACGTTTCGGCCTTAAAAACTCGTTTTCTTAAAGAAATTAGAAACGCAAATTCTTTAAAAATGAAATAAAGTTGTGTTTAAAGAAGTTGCCTTTTTAATTTCTTTTAGTATGTATAATATACTTTAAGAAATAAAAACGCAACTTCTTTTGACACGAAATATATTTCGTGTTTAAAGAATTTGCGTTTCTAATTTCTTTAATAATTTCTAATTTCAATGAATAATTTTAAAATCCAACTATAAATAACAAATTTATGGATCGGACAAGATTTTGCTTCAAGGTCATGCTCTGACTTTGACCTTAATGGTTGTGACCCAAATTTTGCTCATGGCATGTCATTTTGATGTGGCAATCATTTCTATGATTTTTTTAATCCAACTACAAATAAGAAAGCCATGCACCGGACAAATTTTTGCATCAAGGTCAAGCGGTGACCTTGACCTTCAAGATAGATACTGAAATGTTGCACGCGACACGTCGTCTCGTTATTGCAATCATTTCTGTGAAATAATTTTAGAATCAAATAATAAATAAGAAAGTTATGGACCGGACACAATTTTGCTTCAAAGTCATGCTATGACCTTGACCTTTAAGGTTGCGACCCAAATGTTGCAGGCGACATGTCACCTTGATATGTAGATATTTTTGTCAAATAATTTTAAATTGCGACTTCAAATAACAATGTTATGGGCCGGACACGAATGCGGGACGGAAGGAGGTTCTGACTGACGAACACACTACATAACTAAGAGAGGACCACCACCAGGAAAACGGGCTTCCCCTTCACTACGAAAAATACAACCTTCCGGTGTTCCAGAGTTTAAAAAAATAAAGAAACGGAGACCTTTAAAAGAGGAGACAAATTCATATACAGATGTAGATTGGATATCGTTTTGAAAATAATGAGGAAGATCCATATGAATTTGTAGTGTTACATTTTATTGAATAAAATTATAAACACATCAACACTGTTTGTTTTTATTTACAAATGTCACAAAATAATGATAATTAAAATCTTTATCATTAACATTGAACGGTTTAACAATGTCCTGCATTGACATATCAGACTGTCTGGTCTTCACAAAATACACGCAATAATGCCCACAAACGGTAGAGTAAGAGCTTTGTAATTGATTACATATTAACCAATAAGGATTTTTCAGAAACCTATCAAAGTTCACGTTGTAGTCACTAGGTCGTCTTCCGAGAGAATCGAAGAAATAGTCTGGACCGTCACTTGAAAATTGAAAGGCCACCCAGTGTTTTCCAGGTCCGTCACTTGTGTCGGTATTAGAAATAACAAATCCATCTTTCTGCATTTTAATTTGGTCAGCTGCACATATGGTAACGGGATATTCTCTAAGTAGTTCTTGGAGTTGATAATTATTCATTTTACATACACGCCTCTTGCCGCTGTAATATTGAGAATCTCAGGAAATGCGGCGTACATGATCAAGGTTACACTCTCTGGTAAAGGGTTAGCGAACTTCAGTTCCAAACGACAATGTCCTTTTCTTTTTGTGTTGAATGAGTAGTAAGGATCGATATCAATGACGTACAAACAGAACCCATTCTTATATTCTTCTCTCGATATGTTAACGTCGTTCCTGAAAGTGGCCATCGTCCTGTAACATTCTACGAATTGATTGCCTTCGTAGTTGGGTTGTAATGGTTGAGAAGGGTACGATTGGCCATCAACGTAAAGACCCACGGAACTGCAATCGTAGTTTTGAAAATTGAAGGGGTTTTTCTTGTAATCTCCGATATAAGCGGTACTCGCTACTAGTCCCACAATGAGTTTACTAGGCACTAAACCTTGAAATATGTCATCAGCACTGAAGCTATACTGACCCGAGGCTATTGACGTTGTCTTGATTTCTGATCGTAGATAATGGTAGATTGCGGGTCCTTCTTGAAGCAGTTTTTCATGAGCCAACAGTACACCACTAGTCACTCGTTGTACACATAATTTAAAACGAGCGTCGACTATTTGTACCTTCTCATTAGGAATTGGTGTGTCTGATAAGAGTCGAAAAGAATTGAGACTAGAATATAGTTTGATTCCGATTGACACACCGTTAATCAGTAACTTTGGTTGTTGAAACAGATCCAGGAGTAGAGGTCCTTCCAAATCAACAATTGCCCCGTTTTTTGTAGCACGATACCTCCGGTATAGCCCTATATTAGATCCCTGATAATCTGTTGCGTCCAAGATTCCGGTATCTTTATAAAATAATTGACTGGACAACATATTTTCTTGAGCAGATCTGTTAGTTTTAAGGATAGTATCGATATACGCTTTATAAGGATAATTTGCCCCAGTATGTGTTAAAGGTGTTTGTTGAAACGCCACATCGATCTGTTTAAATATTGTATGTAGTGGTAGGTTGATCAGTGCAACGCTTTGATCTCCGACGGTATTGTCTGTGCTGTCCATTATTCTCAATTTAACGTTAATGACGCTTCGTCTTAGGTCAACATAGGCCGCTGACTGTGCAGGTATGTTGAATTCCATGACCGATGATCCGGTAATCTGATTTGTAGGTCTATATTCGATCCATTCTCTTGAAATAAAAGAAGTATCGGACGGCGCGGGGACAAAAATAGAAAGTTCTTGTTGGTGACAATCGTCTCGGTTCATTGTTTTCGTTTTCAATATTTCAGTTGACTGTCGGGATCATAAAAGTACGACTGTCTACGTTTAGATTTCGACACAGTGTTTTCCAAATTCTTACGTTTAGTTCCAGTAATCTTCTTACGCTCTTCTTCTTCAGATTTCGCAATTGCTATAGCTTGTGCCACGGGTGTTACCAGATTGACTACGGGACGTTGAATATATTTGTCTTCTTCCTCTCTTAATTTTCTGTATCTGGTTCCACTTCCCACAATATAACGACCCATATGATCGGGTTGAACATAACCGTCTCTCAAATCTTTGAAATGTTGATACCATTTCTCGTTGTCGGGAACATAAGGTACCCATTTCTGTTGATTATAATCGTAAACCTCTATGGAACCCATTTCTTGCGCAAATGCAGGACACAGTGAAGATCGTTGGATTTAAACTGTAAGGGATTTAAGTACTCATCTACCATGTAAAGTCTGATTGCATTCAAATTGACTTCTTTAATGCGTATGTATAATGGACTTGTAAAATCTTCAAATTTCAGCTTCTGGTAATGACTTTGAACCTCTATGCTTCTTAACACTGGCAGTAACGTGCTCCTTACATAAGATTCCTCCACAATATCGCAACAAAGATAGAGTCTCGAGGTCTTTGGTGTAAAATCACAGGTGAACGATATCTCCCTCAGTCCACACACCCAGTCACCTTCGAATGAAAACACCTTGGGAAATTGAATCCAGAAATCTGATGGGCTGTTCTTCTTACGTATATCAATAGAGTCCTGACTATTTAGGTAAAGGTACATGTCTGACATGGTTTGTTTTAATGTCATTAATTTTTCTTTCCTGCAGTTCGCTAACCATACACACCTTCTCAAATCGTATTATTCACTTATCTCATTACTACACAAAATCTGTTTTATCTAAAGTCTTGACATATTGTGTAACATCATCTTACGATCTTTAATACTAGCGTCACTTAATATGGTTAAACAGTTAATAGCTCTAAACACAGCTTAAGTTTCCTTAGTCACTTTAAATACTATTCTTTCATTCATACACTGTATACATTTCTATCTCAATTAGGGAAGGGTTAACCACTTCATCAATGTCCTCAACTCTTTTAATTCCAGTAATAATAACTTTCCCTGAGTAAAAACAACTGAAAGTTATTCCTTCTTTTTTATGTAGGCTGAAGGAAATAATTCTGGCTCGAAACTACCTTTCATATCTTTGGTAAGCTCGTCTAACCTCAGAGGACCGCTAACTCTATGGTAGCCGGAAATGGTCAAAATTTTCACATCTTTTAATGCAATCGTATAACCTAAACGTTGGAGTTTTCTAGCATATCGTCTCAATCTTCCTAATCCCTGATTTATAGTGTTGGCAGATCCATTACAATTAATTGACCCGTTCGAGAATACTAAACAGTTCCCTCCTATACTTTTGTGTTGCCATATCAATCCAGGAAATCTTCGTGGATCATATCTCACGTTTGACAGTCGGTAACACAACCGTCGCAGATCAATGTCACAGTTTAAATTAGCGCTACACACTACATTCGTTATCTTCATTGTGGCGTCTTGAAACGATTTGAGTGTTAGTAAATGATTCACAGATATTTAAAGTGAAATCACGCATCCTGTCGCTCGATTAGTCTAAGTATACCTCTGTACGTCCGCTTCGGGTATCCAACTGTCATATTTTTTGGGCCAGTGTAACCACCGAACCAAAACCTCTTTTTGTCCTTTGCGAATTCTTCTCTTTAAAATTTTCTCGATATGATATTCTGTCAACTCATCCACATTTACAGACTGGAGTTCTTGCTCGTAAAAAGTACCTTCTACGTTATCCCCTTCCCAATCCTCTAAAGTGTACACCGGAAGTCCTTCTCTTTTGAATCGTTTATTAATTTTAAAAATCTCTCCAGTCCACTTTTGAGAGTATTCCCTATCGAACACACTTCGTAAGTGAGACAGGCGAACAGTTTGGCCGACTTTAAACTTGTAAATTTTAGGCGTCTTTATAGATTGTTTTTTTCTAAGTAGATATTGTTGTAGGCGACTCTCAGCTTCATTTTCTTTAGTGATACTGACGGGTGTTGCGCCTAAACTCCGATGAAATGTATGGTTGTAGCTTGTGACAATATTTTGCAAGACGCTTATATAACGACGCGTTCTGTTCTTTAACAAATATCTAAATATCTTGTGTTTCAGTGTTTTGATCACCCTTTCTGCGTAATTGGCCTTTGTCTCAGTGTTATGGGAGTAAAAGTGATGGATCGAGATTTGTTTAAGGTACTTGTTGACCTCTTTACTCCTAAACTCCATACCACGATCACTCCTCACTGTGGCGGGTTTTCGAGGACTCGAAAACATACGCTCTAAGGCGGTTACTACATCAATTCCTTTTTTCGTTCTTAAGGGCTGACACAGTGTAAAGCGCGAGAAAATATCAATGGCTACTAAAATATATTTGAAGTGATCATTCTCATTGGCCAGCCCAGACATGTCCATAAGGTCTAGATCCCACTGACTATCAATACCGTCTACAATCACTCTGGAGCGATTAAATTTTCGCCTCGCTCCTCTGGTGAGAGAGTATGATTCTTGATCTTGTAACCATTTTCTGATTTTATGTCTACCAATTTTATATTTACCCTCTGTTTTAACAATATGATATAATTTGTCAGGGCTAGTATAACTAGCTGAATGACCAGGGTCAAAGTAAATAGAAGACAAATACTGTTTCCAGAGACTCATATTTTATTTTGATAACAAACAAAATATTCATTCTTATAAACATTTTATAATACAAGGGTAACAAGGGTAATTCGAAACGTTTTCCTTTTTGCTTAACTTTATCAGGCATTTGTAAACACATTTTAATGCTCTCGTACATAATTGTCCAGTTAAAAAACACAGATGAGTCTAAATTCTTATAGTTAAGATGTTTTTCTACCGCGTGGGTAGAAAGTTTAATTTGTGCACTCGTTTCATTAAGGTTTGCAGTCATTATGTCTTTACTAAAGTATTTAACAAAGTCAGATATTCATTCTAAAATAAATTATAGTTTCTAAGTATTTTCTTTTCCAGAGGAGCAGTTAACACTTTAAATCTGTATAAATTAACGTTAATTTCTTTTTTCTAAACGTTTAAATATGGATGTAGAGGAAAAGGAAGACGGATGAAACCATACCTGTCCAAATGTATTGTATCTAAGACATAATACTGTCAATATGTCTAAAGATCATAACTGTCAAAATTGTAGAAGTCCTGATGCCAAAACTCATATTAAGCTATAATACCTTCAATATTTCTGACTTTCAACTATGGCATCATACCTGTCAATTTTGATTAAACATGGCTAGGCGTTGTCACCGGGAAGGGCTCGCTTCCCCCCGGAAGTATCATTGATTACCCAAGAGACTGATATAACGCTGTAAACATGTATGGCATCATACCTGTCAAATTTGATTGATTATCGATGCCTGTGAGGAATGATATAACACTGTCAACATGTATGAAATCATACCTGTCAAATTTGCTTGATTACTGATGCCAAAGAGACGCATATACTACTCAAAGTAAATAATGTCAGTCGTCGAATTTTAGTGAAAAAAAAGCAATTTACAAATGTAGACGACATGACTACACATTTGACATTTTTAAAAACAGTTTAATGACCGTTAATGATGCAACGAAGCATAAAATAGCTCTTTCTCAAAGCTTTCTTGGAGACAAAAAACTTACTGTATTGAAACTAAATTTAAAAAAAAACAAACTTGTTTTATGTCTGCCAATCTCGTACACTACAACTGATGTTTAATTTTTAAAGGTCTACACTTCTAGACTTAAAAACAATATGACCCTTACTGCATACCGTTATTTAATAGTAAAAAAGGTAATGGAGAAATATCTAGTAAATAAAAGATTATAATAAAAGCTATATGAAACCGCACATTTTTCTGTTTCCGAGTATAGATCCGCCAAGTCAGCCAGTGTTCACAGATTTGACAGATATTGACAGCTGCGTTAACTGCATCGTAGGTGAGGATGGCCAGCAAATCAAGGTGGTCTGCAACACAACGGGCGGCTCTCAACCTGTAAATGTGTCACTAACCATTTACAATAGAACACTTGAGACTAAAAAAGATGAAACTGGAGAATATTATCATTTATTTTATTTGAGAAACCAGTTCCACATGCATCAAGCAGTTTGCTCTGTGACAAATGATGCATTAGACAAGCCTCTGACTACCACTGCTGTTGTTTATGTTACCAGTAAGTAAAACTTTATTCTTAATGATCAAGTACATAATATTTTCGGTAAATATGAAAAAAATATTGCAGGCTCGGTTTGGTTGAGCCTGTTCATGGTCAGTAATGGTAATTCATATTACTGCCAACGTCGCCTAGCCCCGGGTTGAGCGCAATTCAATATTTACACCAATCAACAGTACAATTTTATCCATCCCAAACGATGGTATGCATACTTGCGGTGAACATGGAACCTTCAATGCGATATTTTCAAATTAATACCAGTTTATGTTCAGCGGCGTATGGTCCCCAGATAAAAGAATGGGTTTGGTTTGCCCTAAACGAGAAAACAATGGACGGAATTAAACAAAATAGAACTTGGACAGGGGATCTGAGAATATAAATCCTACATATCACAGACAACGCCGAATGTAAAATTTAAAAAGCAGGAAGAATATCAAGCAAACATCAACTATAAGCTACACTGACCACCTTTTTTGTTTTCGAATAAAATTGATGCTCAATCAGATTTTCATTTACTTTTGTCATCTGCTGCCTTTTACAATGACTTCGGATAACTTTGGAAGCAAGAATGTCGGCTAAAACCTATTTGCGGTCCGTATACACATGCACGCTGAAGCTAATACATTTGGTTAACAATCGCTATGACGAATTCTAAAAATGTATTACAGAAATTTTCGAACTTTTAAAACTCGTTAATCTTAAATATGTTTTTCTTCTGATCTTTAAACAGTTAACATTCGCTAGAGCTGGAGCCATGACTACATCAGCCATAAATATTTTATGAGCAACAAGCCATGCATGTAATCTAAGCAAAACATGATTTCCGGTCTTGACATTGTATGCTGACAGATATCAAAATATTTTGGTTACAGAGCCGCCTGTGATGAAATCATTTACCGTGCCAAACATAACCAAAGAAGGTGAGCCAATAAACATAGCCTGTGTCTATGAGGTTGGACGTCCTCCTGCCCGTGTCTTCCTCCGTATTGGTGGAGAAGAGATACATGAATACGTTTTGTATAGAAACCACACTAATGCCGAATTGCTCCTGACCTCTTCCACGTTGACAAAGTTTAAAAAGGAGTGGAACAATCGCCGTGTGTCTTGTTGTAGATCTAACCCACACTACATCAACACAACGCTCTGCACAGAAAGTAATCCAGTTCAACATCTATGTAAGTACTGTTTGTAAAATATATCGAGTTTCATTAGCGGTTTTAATCTTCGATTGTTGTGAGTTGTTATAACTATCATATAAAATTAATTTCTCATCCAGATCATTATATAGTGAAATAGGCTTATAAAGAATAGTCACAGAAAGAAAACACAGCTTTCCCACATAATCAAAATGTATTGAAAAAGAGCAATGGTTGGTGATTCAAATTAATTTAAAGGGTATCACAAATATTGATATAAAATAATCTTGGAACAGCCAGTGGCAAAGCATTTTGCTAATGTGGGTTTAATCAGGGCTGAAGGTTATAAAACTGAGATTGGAAACCAGTCTCAAATCTCGAGCATCTGATTGACTGAAATGGCCGAGCATCTGATTGACTGAAATGGCGACCAGTCGCCAATTAGCCAATCAGATGCTTGGGATTTGAGACTGGTTTTCATGCTCAGTTTTATAACCTTGGGCTCAGGTTCTAGACGCATCATCAATGTTGAATATCTTTTAAGTTTTCAGATTGGATTGTTTTATGATAAAGATGGAGAAATTGGAATTGCCCATCATTTTCTTTGATTTACACCGGTTAAGAATTCTCAAAAATAATCTTGCATTTTCAGTTCCACCGGAATCTGTTACAGTTACATCAGCTACATACCGAATCGAGGACCAGGACTTTTATCTAGTCCGTTCGAATTGTACAATACACAATGCAAATCCTGCATGCAAACCGCATTGGATCGTGCCATATAATTTGAAATTTCATGAAACATTTCTTTTAAATACACCTGCTGGTTATCCAAATGGAGGTATTGATTCTTTATGGGAGGCATCCTTTAATGTTAGTGCAGTTCATTCCGGGCAGCTGGTTGTCTGCAGAACTGTTTGCAGAGATTTTAATGTCACAACACATGGATCGTTTGTCATCAGTATTCCAGGTAGTATTTCCTTTTCTGCTTCGTGACATTTTCAAAAACCTTTCCTACATAATTCCACGTTCTTCTTTTTCATTTAGTACCTATTTTCTTTTTATACACCACCATTATATCTAAAACCCCAAGCAATTTCCACTACTTATTAACAAGTTTTAATGTCGTTAGACGATACGATAAGATGTTTATTAAGACGATAACAAGGACTGGAAATATTTTCCACATTGTTTAAATATATTCTATACAGTTCCGATAGAACCACTGAAGACTTTTTTTATCATAACTTCTTTTGCACTCCCGAAATAGGTTAAAGGTAATTTTGAAAGCCGAACACGACAAATATGAAAATATTGCAGGCTCGGTTTGATTGAGCCTTTTCGTGGACAATAATGAAAATGCATATCCACGCCGCCTAACACAACTCAATATTTACACCAGTAAAAATTAGATCCTAAAAAAGTATTTTTTTCTTTAGAAAAATCTGATTTTGTGATGTTAATCTTTTGCTCTACGTACAATGTAAGCGATTTATAAATAAGTTGACTGTGCATGATTAAAGACTGTGACGCAGGTGCGCACTTCTTGCTTCTCAAACAGCTCCTTGTGTAACGGCTGTCATTCGAGCAGCCATTCAAACGCGTACTAAAACATTTTGCAACAATCTGAGACTTTATAAGAGTAAAAATATAATATTTGAATGGGTGTTTAAATGTGTCCTTTGAGATATGAAAATTATTTGTTCGTTAAAAGTAAAAACTTTAAATATGCATATCAGGAAATGCAAACTGCAGATAACACAATCTTTCCCAAACGTAATAGACGCCAAAAACATTGAAATGGACAGCGGCAAAATGTATTAAATAGTGGTTTCAATGTTATGTACGGAAAGTTTATATGTCTGTGGTAAAATTTTGTTATTTTAAGACTTTACTTTCTTTCAAACATCTTCCCGTTATAATATAAAAATCATCAGTGTTTCTATTGGGTTTCTTTTAGTTACCACTACGACACTTAAGCAAGACGATACTGCGTCGTGGGGCACAGCACCTGTGGTCACCGTGATAGGGTTATCTGCCATTATAATTGCCTGTGTGTCTGTTATTATTGTGCTGCTAAAGAAAAGAGGTAAGAAACAGTATTGTATTCAAGATATTATTTTAGCAACAAGTAACAGTTTATTTTGTAAACAAATCGGCTTGCCAAACAGAAATTAAAATTTAAATACACACAAGTTCTGGTTTCGTTTTTGTGTGCTATTTGAAATCAGTTATAAAAAACACTTCTTTTTTATCGTCTAAAATAAGATGCGTTTTCAAATTTGAAAAACATGTGAAATAAGTATTTAAAAAAATTAAATCTTTTTTCGAGGACCTTATTTTTCCTGCAGTTCGACATAAATTTAAATAAGAGTTCATTACAAAGTACAATATTCAACGAGAACATATTAACCCCGAATTGCTGATCATATTAGTATGTTTAATCGATTAAAGATTAAACACTTTAACCAGCAGAAATGACTCTTGTTACGTCACACGTCACCACGTGACTTTGCCTATATAAACTCTTGTCTCCGCAGATTCCAGTCTTTTCGATTCTTTATCAACGGAACGAGGTAGAGGCATTGCTATTTTACATAAAAAACTTTGTTTAATAACTTTCAAATGTCTATTTTTCACTTCCTTAACGATGATAATTAATTTTTAATAATATTTTAAATATTTTGAACTACTTACAGTAATTTTTATGCTTTTAAAGCAGTTTTTTATACACAGCCACGTGGGAAGCACATGGTGAGCTTATTGATATTGGAAAATACATATTTGCTCATTTACTTCATTCTCATTTAAGATAATCATTTCATTTAAAGCAATTTCAATTTATCTTTTATATATAGATCTAATATAAAATACATTTATAATAAAATATTTAAAAAAAAAAAAGAACTTATGTTGCTGACGTCATGACCGCGCGCAGCTGCCAAGAGCTCGCGTAAACAAATCGATATTACTGTAGGGTCTATAAATTTACAGGTTACGAATTTCGAATTTTTGAGCATTTTATAACGAACCTTGATGTAAATCATATTTAAATAATCTCCCACCAGCATTTATCTTATATTATTGGCGACCTGTCGTAACTTTTTTTTCAGGGGCGTAGTAAGCCTCTACATGTTTTAATGCAGATTTATTATTATGCTATAGACGGTTAGGGATCTTGCAATCTCCCCGTCCACTAAAAAAAGTTTTAAAACGATGATATTAGAAATGTCTGGTGCATTCCGGGAATTCCTTGGTGATTCGTGTGGATTCAGCCGAGTACTCGGATATAAGCAGTTGCACGCCTGTAGGTATATATTATAATTTTAATATTACGAAATTAGTTTTGCAATTTTCTCCTAAAGTTTTTCTCTTATTTCTATACCCGAGTAAACAATCCAAAGATGACGAAACACAAGCAGGATGATCTGTCTCGGCAAGTACATTGATAACGGACGGCTTCTCAAGGCGGCGATAACAGACGGATGGTCCAGGAACATGTGTTGCGGTCCAGGAAACAGAGTGTACAGGAGGTTGAAACACCATTTCATACATTCTCCACACCAGGTGAAAATATTTTAAAAATCCGACCTTATGCTAGTCATGCTTGACCCACTTATTTTAAAATGATAGTCAAAATAATCAAAACATTTGAAAAACCTGTTGCCTAAACAACCAGATCAAGAATCTTGGGTTAAACAACAATTACATGTTTTGAACGGTGAATCATTTCTTAAACGGAAAATACCTTGAAGTCTGAACTGACTTTTTTAATCGCATAAATTTATATCGTAAAAGATATGAAGTTATCAGCCAATGTAAGGTTCGCTTTAAAACACATCGGTTGTTGATTTTACGATTCGAACGATATATTAAACCTTACCTCCTCGGAAAATATCCGTTCTAGACAACATTTCCTCGAGTCCACTGGGGCGTTATGCTCTTTATTCATTTTCGAAAAATTTTGTCAACTTGTTCAATGATCTATACGGCAGGAGACAGATAAAAAATTGATCGTTTATTACACATGTTTTTTCCTTGTTAAATCGTCTGGTAATCCTGCTTTCATTTAATGTCGAGGAAATGGGTTGGTCCTTCATTTGTCTCACATAAAAATAATAAGAAGAAAAGCTATCAGTCGGGTAACCTTAAGTTTAAAACTCAAAGAAAATAACATTAAAACAACTCCAGTTGGTGTTGGAGGAATGTATTTTTATTTCTAAGACCATACCGGTAGGTCGTGCATGTTTACGCTGAATCTATGATGCCATGTCATCAGCTAAGAAACCCCATCATTTCATTAGGAATATCAAGAAAATAAGAGAGAGAACGCTTCCCTATTTAAAATACATAAAACGTGTATATTTAGCGGCTAGACTGGCTACAAGACGTTGTGCTTGAACTTTAATCTGACGCATCCGACAATCTAACCTTTAGCGGTTTTTGAATGGCCATTGTGCTAAAAAAGTGTCTTTAAGGGCATAACAGTAACTTATTTTAATAAGCGCTCGTGTGGTTCGAGAATCGCGCCTTCGTTGAAACATGAAGTCCTCACAAACGTAAAACTTAATGCATTGAATTCGAAAACTTTAATCCTCTTTCAATGTAATAGAACCATTTAGATCAAAGTGCAAGCATATTCCGGGAAAATGGAATACTATCTGCAACGCTAATTCTGTTAGTCCTTTTCATTTTCATGCAATAGTGTTTGAATCACTTCCGGTACTTTTGAACCATGCCAGATCTTTTAGAGTGCGTAGAGAATTTCATACCGACATCAGCCTCTGTATCAGATAATTCAAAAAGGGGCTAAAACTACTATTTAGACAACTTTACCGCGTTTGCGATTAACTGGGGTCTGGAACATCATTTGTATTACTCTAAATATCAATGTTATTACGGAATTTATTGCATCCCTTAAAGCTGCGTATTCACAATTCGTGGGAATACTTGAATATCTCAGATGCGGTTCATATTAATTGCATGCACCATATAATACTTCAAAAAGAACTGAACAGAAGCGAATTTCACAGAAATTTAGTCAAATCAGTGTCATTTAGGATCTGTTTGTGAGAAATTTTTACTGCATTCGTAGCGCTATAGCAACTTTGGCTTTGAAAAAAAAATCAACTCGTAGTTAACTTACAAGAACACTATATTCCATTTACTTTATTAACGGGTCTTCTACACTTTTACATGTAACAATATTATAAAATTTGATTTTTGAACATATACGATATTTTCGTTATTGATGAGTAACTCCCTTTAAATCAATATCCCCATTCAACTGTTAGCGGTCATCTTGCTGCTTTAAGTTACGTTAATATAGTTGACTATACCAGGTAACACAGAACATTTCATGATAAAGCTATGTTAGATTGTTTGCGTAAAAACACAGGAAATGTTGTGGATTTCTTTTAGGAACAATCCTCGGCAAACTCATTTTCGTCCTTGAACAGTAATAAACACGTATGTCGCTGTGTTTTCACTGCCGGTTTTTCGTTTTAGTCTTACTACGGTTTAGTGATTTTATAAATAAGAACAACAAAATTTATGTTTGTAATACGTCTTTAAGATTTTGTTATGAGAAGCAACATATTTGGGCTCTATTTTACGTCATCGAAAACTGAGCTAAGGGGTTATTGTACTCAGTATTTATGATCACGTGGACATATGCAAAATTAAATCAATTATCTGTCACGCAAGTTTGTCATTTCAATTGAAGTCACTTGAAACTTTTGAATTTTTACATAGTTATGTCCGATGAATTATTAAAACGAACTACGTTCAGGCGATTGGAACTTTTGAATATTCTGCCATATTATATATGATTGATATTATAATGTTACTTTCTAAATATTACTATTTCTGGCTATCCGAGCTCTTTGAAGGATGTGCAATGTGTAATGATTCGTCAGTATAATATGACGTTAAATAATTCTACTATTTCTGGCCATCCGAGCTCTTCGAAGGATGTGCTATGTTTTATATAATGAATTCTTATTATAATGACTATGACTTTCAATAATTTTACTATTTCTGGCAATCCGAGCTCTTTGAAGGATGTGTAATGTTGTATATAATGAATTGTTTTTAAAATATGACTTTCTGAATAAAACTTAATAAATAGTATTACATGTACTATATGAAACAGTTGGGCTATCTATTGCTAAATTTCTATAGACCCCTCTCCCATCAGCCCAACAATTCATTTGACGACCACCATTTTCAATTAAATTCAATATATAAAAAAAAATAATGATTTAAATATTTGGAAAAAAGGCTGCCGAGCTTAATGTGGAGGCAGGCAGTCCGTGTTTATTAAACAAGGGGTCGTCACTTTTCAAAATTATAATGAGATGTTATCAGTTGCCATATGCTGTAATGTGAAAGCCGGCAACATCTTTTGGCATTTAAATACAGATAGGTCCCGTTGAATGCTATTTTCTGGACATCCGAGCTATTTGAAGGATGTACCATTATGCTATTATGACTGTTGACAGCATAAATAGCATTATAAACTTCTGTTAAGCGGATTTGTTTCCGTTTATACGTTTGAAAAAATGTGGAGGCAGGCAGTCCGTGTTCATTAAACAAGGGGTCGTCAGTTTTCAAAATTATAATGTGATGTTATCAGTTGCCATATGCTGTAATGTGAAAGCCGGCAACATCTTTTGGCATTTAAATACAGATAGGTTCCGTTGAATGCTATTTTCTGGACATCCGAGTTATTTGAAGGATGTACCATTATGCTATTATGACTGTTGACAGGATAAATAGCATTATAAACTTCTGTTTAGCGGATTTGTTTCCGTTTATACGTTTGAAAAAATGTGGAGGCAGGAAGTCCGTGTTCATTAAACAAGGGGTCATCAGTTTCAAAATTATAATGTGATGTTACTAGTTGCGATATGCTGTAATGTGAAAGCCGGCAACACCTTTTTGCATTTAAATACAGATTGGTTACGTTGAATGCTATTTTCTGGCCATCCGAGCTATATGAAGGATGTACTATTTTGATATTATAGCTGTTGAAAGGATAAATAGCGCAATAAACTTATATTTAGCGGATTTGTTTCCGTTTATATGTTTGAAAAATTTACTTTACCTTCCTTTGCACTCGTGACTTACAATTTAGTTATTAAATATACCAACAATCAAATTATGTCTACTAAGTCCAATCTAGAGATGGCCATAAGTGGTCTATATAAGCGGAAGGTCTTTGTTCCAAATGCAATTATTCCTTTATTTATTGACGGAAAAAATGGTATTTTATATATAAAGTATTTTTTCACAGGCGGTCGTTATTCAAGAGTAGTTTGACTGTAATATTAAACCAGTGACATAATGCATGATAATGTAAATGTTTATTGACTTTCAACCGGTCGTCTGAAGATTTAATTATTTTTTGTCGGGTAAGTGACCTTGGGTTAGGAATAAAACACTAAATCTTACATTGATGGTCAAAAAAATTTACAGAGTCGTTAGGGATGAAGTCTAATATAAGTTTTATTTGGTCGCAGCCTCTACCTAGAAGGTCTTGGCGGTATAATACGAACAATTTTATTGCAAACCAAATGTAAACAATATTAAACAGTTTCCTGCGAACTAACTGCAAAAAAAACGGGGATGTTTGTCTTAAAATTCTCGATATCAATCGAGATACCCTTTACTTTTCATCCGATCTTCCCTGGATACGAGATTATGGTTAAAACCATCTCGGTATATTGGGAGCTGTTTATAAATTCCTTGTACATTGCCAAACACGTTTTTACTACAACAGACTTTGTTTTTGTCACTGAATTTTATCCTAATGTATAAATATTAGTTGGCTATTTTACTATCATTAGCTAAATAAACTTCTGCCGCAACCTGTTTATTAACCGGCAGCTTGGAACTTCTCAACAATTATTATATAATAAGTATCAGGACGTAATGTTTGCATAAAATTGTCATGGGTTTTGGGTCGTTTTATGATATTCCGCTTTTGGCGGAAGGTTCGTTCGCTTACTCTCTCACCTTTTTGGCGATTGTTTAATATCATAAAACTCTTGCGCTCGTGGACGAAGCAAGAAATAACGTCAATTCATATTCAAGAATTCTAATGGAAGTTTTACTCAGTTTGCATTGTTAAGCTATATATTAAATATTATCTAAACCCAGCCATGACAATTTTGTGCCAATCCTTAATAAAATAAAATATATATAAATCATTTGTTTTTAGTCATTGTTTGCTGGTTAATAGTATGTTTAATCGATTAAAGATTAAACACTTTAACCAGCAGAAATGACTCTTGTTACGTCACACGTCACCACGTGACTTTGCCTATATAAACTCTTGTCTCCGCAGATTCCAGTCTTTTCGATTCTTTATCAACGGAACGAGGTAGAGGCATTGCTACTTTACATAAAAAACTTTGTTTAATAACTTCCCACCCAACCCTGCCCCTTTTTCTTGGTTTTGTTTTATATTTCCAGGGTATTACACATCGTCGTGGCTGGAATTAGCTTGCATCTGGCGATAACTTGCAACCAGATTCCTGTAAACCATGTGATGGAAAATCGAAAAAAGACTGTTTTTATACATCTATTACTGGCATCGGTACAGATGATGTTCGAACATTTGGGATCAAAGACTTTTTAAAGGGAGGTAACTCGTTGGCGAACTCCCAACATCGGTGTTAACATATTTGTTTTAAAGGGAGGTAACTCGTTGGCGAACTCCCAACATAGGTGATTACAAACTTTACAAGGAGAGGTAACTCGTTGGCAAACTCCCGGCAATAAAAAACTTTTATGAAGGGAGGTAACTCGTTAGCAAACTCCCTTGTTAACCTGAACTTTCTTATTTTAGTATGCTAGCGATTGTTTAATATCATAAAACTCTTGCGCTCGTGGACGAAGCAAGAAATAACGTCAATTCATATTCAAGAATTCTAATGGAAGTTTTACTCAGTTTGCATTGTTAAGCTATATATTAAATATTATCTAAACCCAGCCATGACAATTTTGTGCCAATCCTTAATAAAATAAAATATATATAAATCATTTGTTTTTAGTCATTGTTTGCTGGTTAAATGTATTTGAATATATTACAGATAAACGAATTTCAACGGAATCGAAATTAGAACACATAATATTTTTATCAATAATAATCAAAGGAAGATAAAACATGAGTGATTATTTTATACTGAAATTAGTTTAACGAGTCATTTAAATCGATAAAACGATGTTTCCTGTCGAGTTTTGATTTAGATGACGAGTTTAATAAATTCAATGTAAAATGAACACGATTGTTCCATTAAATTTATTGACTTAACACATCGAGCGATACAGGTTGTCGAAAACAGTGAATATTTTTGTTTTGTTAATCTTATTTGAAAACTCGTACTTTTAACATAATGTGTAAGGATGTATCAATTACTGAAAAGAAATAAATAAGTTCAGTGGAGATATCAAGTCTTATAGTAAGTAGTAAAGAAAGTAAGAATGAGTTATGATTTTTTTTTCTGTCTACATTCTTAAAATTGAAATTATTTTCCTAAACAAATGAAGTAACTCTAGAAAATACCGCAAATTCTAGCTGTATAAAGTTGCTTTTTTAATAGCGGACTCCGTGATTTTTGAAAGGCATATTACAATGAGTTGCCAGATTTAAGACATGGGTAAAAACATTATAAAATACTGAAGGAATAGGGATAAATTTCCATTAACATACAGCTACAAGTACATGTATAACAATAGTTTCAGATGACAAATGCTTCGTTCTTTTTTAGGCTTTACTGTCGTGAAAATATAGTGTATTTAATCGGATTTTCATTAATTTTGTTTTTAAGATGATATTTATGAAGATTAAGATATTATACGAGGGTTGTTCAAAAATTAATAGGACTGCGGCACTACTGTTCACACCTTTTAATTTACTTACACGATTTTGGAAGCAACGAATATCGGAACATGACCTCTACATACAGTGAAAAAATCAATACAAAATTTTAAGAAATAACAAATCTATGCAATTTACAAGTAACGAGGGGTACGCAACCCGGCGCACGCTAACATTACAGCAAATGACGTTTATGACGTCGCAAAATAAATACGAAATGTCACTAGCGTCATTCTTTCTTAAGGCACTCTTCCATAACCAATTTTCGTCTGTGTTGTTCACGCGGAAAAAAATGGCCACATTTTTACTCCACTCTCATGGGAAAGGCCCGGGAGTCGAACGTTCTTCGCTCTTAATTGTGATCTTTGATCACGATCTCTGCACCAACGGGCACGGACCTATAATGTAAGTATGCAAATGAAATAAGTGTTTCGTTTTAATGCCAAACACCATCATCTGATCTAAAAATGATATGAACATGTACAGCGAAATATAAATAATTATTCATTTATCGAAAAATATTCCTTTCTACTTAACACAGGCTAGCATTTATGAAACAAAATCGGGGAAAATACCTCTAATAATTACTGCGTATCCTTAGGTCATTAACTTTTTGAAATACTCATAGATCTGTGTAAACACAATAAAATAGTATAAAAATCCTTCTCATATTCAATTCTTTGTTAAGAATCGAAAAAATTGACCCGATGGTAACAATAAACATACGGTACAGCTCGCGACCTGTATACCAGCGATCCTTCTGTAGCTCTTATGCATCTAACGTCACTAACGTTCCTTCAATATCCCGCTTTCTTATTGGCCTTTTCTGTATGTGATCTCGTCTTTGCCATCTTTGAATCGCCTGTGCCAGCTGAAAACGCCTGACCTGCTCGCCGATTCATTGCCCTTCATAAATCATACATTCTCATATGAAGCTGAACAAATATCGCCCATATGTTGACAAATTTAAACGATCGCGCAAATTTTTATCTTTTAAATGGACGTCAAAATTCTACATTAAACGCTATGACTACTGCTCTTCAAATCGTATTTATTTAGCAAGAAAATGTCCAAATGACATCAAATTTGGAGACTAAGCCACCTGAATATAACGAAACAGGTTGGCGGAATATCAGAAAACACGGACGCCGAATTATGAAAAAAACTAGAAGTAAATCTAATCTTCAATTACTTTTTACGCGCTGCGCCGGGTGCGCGTTACCATGGTTATTAAATAACGTAGGAAACATGGGTTTAGCAAAATTATGTAATAAAATCATGCTCGACTTGTAGACAACATTTCACGAGTGCCGTACATATGAAAATATTTCAGATTTAATTAAATATGAAGAAGCATGACTCGCAGTCCTATTTAATTTTGAACAACCCTCGTAGTGTCTCCTTATTGTTGTAATTAGGAATACTCTCCTGGAAATTCGTAGCTAAATTAAATTGCAGCGTAGGTGAAACGCTTTAAAGTTTTCCAACTTACAACTTAAGAAAATAGAACAACCGCAGTTTACTATAACACCTGCTCACTGATCACAACTTCGTTTTTATTTCTCTTCAATTGTCAACTTAATATGTCAATAATCTTGTATCGTAAATGTTTGTACCAAGTATGACTATAATGAGATTATTTTTGCGGTTTTGTTCATACTTTTAGGTGATAAATCACCAGAAAACGCCGAAATGCGGTAAGTAAATAAGCTCATTATTTTAAATTTACAGTTTTAATTTTATAAACATTTATTTACCCCAATTGAGTTTAAATAAAGTTTGAAAGTATGACATAAGACATAATAAGTTTTGCGTTCCAGAATTGTTGTAATTAGCCAATCTTACCTAGAGATGAAACAAATAAATGGACAAAGAACATGGTGTTTTTAAAGGCTTGTCATTTTGATATTCAGTAGAACGAGATAACATTTAGTCTCTTGAGTAATAACCAAATTAGCAACAAGGGGCGCAGTTTGTGCTAAGAGCGATGTATTTCACCGGGGCAACTTGTAAATTTTTATCGCACGTTTAGAATTGCAACAACCCGTTCGTATAAAATCAAAGATGTACACCTCCCTTCTTAAGTTATGTTGTAAACTTAGATACTTTTATTTCATATTAGTGAAGACAATAGCCGAAATCTTCAGTCGAATCAAGATGCTTCCAATGATAACAGAGCGGGCCCGAGTATAGACCAAAGCGTGTACCAAAGCCTTACTGCACCGCAATCTCAGGTATATACTTGCCTTGTAAAAACGTTATTGTATTAATTATCATTTAAAAGTTGTCGATTATTGGTATTTGGTCTGACATTGATTTGGCATGATCTAGTAGATATATTTTTTATTATGCTGGTCAATGTCATAAGCGTCTTGTGTTTGATATGTTAGTGTGCATTCGCATGCAACATTATTGAGTTTTTGGGTGAGCTGGAGCAGGTTCACCGAGACAGCTTGAACTTGTTAGTACATAGTGAGTAATAAGTGCAAATTAGAACCTTGTTATAACAATGTTATAGTTTGACTAGACGAATTCAGTTAAAATTCTAGTTATAGAAAATGGCGTCCTGGTTCTTGCACATGGGAAATTAGCATTTTATTGGAAAGAATAGCATTCTACAATTATTCCTACTCCTGAGCAAACATTAATTGAAACCATATAAAAAGCAAACTCTGTTAAATAACATGTCTATAGGAACTCGACTGCCGAAAAGTTATCGGTCTTTCATTTGCGTATACGTGTAAGCAAGCCAAAATGACCCCTCTTTATTTAATATATTAAACAGAAGTGAAGTTTTTCTTTCTTATCTGTGGACGACAATTTTCATTTTCCGGTCATTAAAAGATGCACATTTTAAAGTTTGCTACACATTACCGATGTTTCTTAACGGCAAGTTATTTTTTATCATAAGTATCTTGGAAGAAGAATCAACTTGGAATAAATGAATCCATTCAGTTTTAACTGAAAACATTTATTCTTGTTTTTTTTTTAAGGATAGTCAACACATTTTATACGAACAACTTCACCTAGAAAGACTTGATGCTGGAGACCACCTGCCGGATAAAACATCGGACGAGGGAGATGCTAAAGAAAGTTCTGTTAACGAGGAATACATAAATATGAAGTGTTTATAAACACTTAAAGAAGCAACGTACTCTTAACTGGAATTCTTCGGTTCTTTGGTTTCAAAATGTTATAACATATTAATTAAGAAGATTTGTTTCCGATTAAGCTATAAATTCGCCAAAATGTTGGTTTTATCTCAACTAGCCTATAGAGCGGCTATGACTATTCGTATTTAGCCATTTTATTCAGAAAACTGGGCTTATGGTTAAAAAGCTGAGATTGGAAACCAGTCTCAAATCTCAAGCGTCTGAATGGAGATTTGAGACTGGTTTCCAATCTCAGCTTTAAAACCTTGGGTACTGGTATTTCAGGGACAATTTATTATTTAAGAACCTGCCCAAACGTCTTTAAATAACTTCTGGTTTCTTTAAACTGTTGGTCTATGACAAGTGAATACCGGAGATCATCAAGGTTCCAGAGAATCCAGTGTCAATCCGTGAAATATGAGACATTAAAAGTCGCGTTAGAATTTCGTCGTGTAAGAAGGCACTTTCCACGTCTTATAAATCAAACCTTTACAGTCTAGAAGGGAGCAGTCCACCATGAAACAAGTTAAAAAGAATTAGCCGCATTTCCTTCGTCAAAAAATTCAACCGATCTCTTAGCAATCAATACATTTTTCAGTATACTCTACCCGTATATGACAAGGAAGATGACACAATATTTTTTCTGTTGTAATTTATATGATAGTGTTTGGTATGGTACGTGTCATGTGTATATTCGCGGTAAAATGAGTATATTTAATGTTAACTTGATAATATGTACAAATGCTAATATCTTCTTCAGGAGGTGCTGATTACTTTCTTGTAAATAGTATCAAATGTATTCCAGAACCAAAGTGTATTTTTATACCAAATTTTTCTTATTTATTCATTGCGTATACCCCTTATCTCAAATAATCTCGCTTCGTGTTACTGTATATATGCTTGTGGGTATTTTTCTCTTTTTGTTTGTTTGTTTGTTTTGTATACTGTAGACGATTGAATGTCTGTATGCTATATCTCCCATTCACTGTTAAGGGTAAGAAACAGTATTGTTGAAGCCGTATAATTTTTATAAATCTTGAACAAACATTTGCTACCGGGATCAAACCTAGTGACCGATTCTACTCTTTATTCTACTAGGTATATTATGCACTTGATATATAATAAAGTATTGTATTGGAAATTTATTTCACTTATTACTTTTTTGAACCTTGGAGAACTGTAAAATATAGTTTTTATAAATTGTAAGACTCATGAAATTCATGAAGACTCCATTGCTAGTAGTTCGTCGAGATACAAATATTCGTAAATGATGTGCAATTTCAAAAACAATTCGTCGTTTAACTGTTGTTGCACATAATGTGTTACTTTATTATATCAGGAAACGTGACAACCGGAAAAGAAAGCATTCAATATGTACACATGCAAGCAGAAAAGCATCATAAACAACTCGCCAAGAAAAAGATCAGTGCCTAAGGTTATAAAACTGAGCAAGCAAACCAGTCTCTAATCTCAAGCATCTGGTTGGCTGAAATGGCGGCCAGTCGCCATTTCAGCCAATCAGATCCTTAAGATTTGAGACTGGTTTCCAATCTCGGCTTTATAACCTTCAGCGTAGTATAAATTGTTGTCGCATTGTAAATCTTTGACAAAATAATTTTGCTACTACAAGATGGTTTACCTAATTTCGGAATTGTCAATCTAACAAGTGTATGCTTAACGACGAAAAAAACGCATTTCCGTGTTCACATGTCACATTAACAGTCACAATTTCGATTAGGTTTCCGAAAAGTGAGCTAAAATGTTATTAAAAAAACATACTAGAAAAGTTGTCCAGACAGATACTGTGGTGTGTCACCAGATACCCAAGAGCAACAGAAACTAATCTTGTTTGGTGTGTTCAAGTTATCTTACATTGCATGTAATTATGCTTCGTACCGCATTGATATAACAGAGCCGAGCCAAGCTTGGGTTAATGTTAATGTGAACATCATTGTTCGCAAGATTTCAAGTTGTCACCATATTGCATTTAAAGATAATAATGTAAACCTCAATACCGCAGGTTCCATGTGCACCGCCATATGCATACTATCGTTTGGGATGGATCAAAATATTACTGTTTATTGGTGTAAATATTTAGTTGCGATAACCATGGACTTGGCGGCGTGGGCAGTAAAATGCATTTCCATTACTGTCCATGAACAGGCTCAATCAAACTGAGCCTGCAATATTTTTATATTTGTCGTGTTCGGTGGCTTTCAAAGTTCCCTTTTTATCTATCTCAATATCTCAATAGCTTTTTTGTGCCGTGTGGCGGCTGTAAAAAGTCTCCCCGTACATTCAATCAGTGCTGTTATCGGTTACAGCCTTTGAGCGGTCGTTCAGCAGGATACTTATGTTAGTATTTCTAAAATTGCTTTTGTTAAAATATTTAGGCCATTTAATAGTTGGGTGGTTTCCATATCCCAGCCAATATAGATTTGGATATTTTTCAAATACCCCAAGGACATACCCCTGCTTTTTTTTTAAATTTTGCCTTTGGCGTTTTCTGTGATATGCAGGATTTATATTCTCAGATCCTCTGTCAAAATTGTATTTTGTTCCACCTATTGTTTTCTCGTTAAAGGCAAACCCAATTTTATCTAGTGACCATATGCCCATTAACATCGAATGGTATTAATTTGAAAATACCGCATTAAAGGTTCCATGTTCATCGCCATATGCATATCATCATTTGGGATGGATCAAATTATTACTGTTGATTTGTGTAAATATTGATTTGCGCTCAAGCCAGGGCTAGGCAGCTTGGGCAGAAATATGCATTTCCATTACAGTCCATGAACAGGCTCAATCAAACCGAGTCTGCAATATAATCATATTTATCGTGTTCGGTAGTTTTTTTCATCTTTATTAATGTTTCACCATACTGCATTTTTAGCACTGTAAATATTGAGTTTATTGCCATTACGTTAAGTTTAAAAAAAGCTACACAAAATGCAGTTTAAATTACAAGATCACAATAAGGTTATATAAGAAAAATGACAACATCATGAAAATCCACAAACAATAAACAGCCTCTTTAGTTTACAAAATTTGCGTCTATCGTGCGTCCGTCTAACGTGTATCGTACATTCGTCTTAAGTGTATCGTGCGTCAGTAATTCGTGTATCGTGCATCATGCGTCTTTAACTTTATCGTAGAACAGTAATTAGTTTCTCGCATATGCAAATTTATATGATTTAATTTCAACCATGCATCTTATATTTTGATAGCATTTTCAATTATACGAATCGTCAGTATCGTGTATCGTGCGTCTATCGTGTATAGTGCGTCCGTCTATCGCGTATCGTGCGTCCGTCTATCGTGTATCATGCGTTCGTATATCGTGTATCGTGCGTTTCGTTTGTAACCTTAAACGTTTACAGTACTGTATACAGGAGCTACTGTTCCGTGGCATCTAGATTTAATAATGGATTTTCCATAAACGATAAAACATTAGGGGGAACTGAGCAAAATAGAATTTTGACATTGGGTTTTGAGAAAAAAAAAATCCTGTATACTTCAAAATTTAACAAGCAGGAAGCATATCCTAGGAGTGATTATATCACATCAGATCTGTACTGGCTGGGTTATTTAAACCGTCCATCTTATAACTATTCGAACTATTTTAAAAAAAAGTGAAATATGCATATCAGGAATCGCCACACTCACAAAACACAGCCTTCCCACCGAACGGAAAAGGGGAGGAAAAGAGAACATGTGTTTATAAGTATGTCAAGTTCGAATAAAACACCACAAACAATTAACGAAAAAAGAACTCCTGAGGTTACCGCCTCGGAACGGTCAGTGTCAAATTGTTAACAATTTGCCAATGGGTGTTTAAAACAGGTTCTAGGGTGCACCAACCTCACACCTGCTCCATCATGTTCTCATATCACACACAAGTACAAGTTGTCTTGGTGTAATAACTCCAACCCACCTATTAGCTCAGCAATGTTGCCTGCAAAAGCACACAAATATATAAAACATAAAAAAGCTTATAGCAACATTGCAAAACTAAAGGGCGGGTACTCAATGATCTTACCGAGACCAGTGCACTTGGAGTCAAATCAGCAAGAACACGATGACAGGGATAAAAGAAACAAATCGAGCTTCTATGTTGTATACCAGATTTCTCCATTAACCTTCATAAACTCTTCAATCCCTGTTCAAAGCAAACTCATTTCTTTCTTATTTACTTTTACTGTTAGGCCAGGACTCGAAAACGTTTTAAGTCTTTTTCATGAATTTTCTATTATTCTTTGTTAGTGTACTTTAAAATCATCATAGTTATATGGGTGTTAACTCTCGCCCCCTTTTCCCGATTGACTTCTCATTGGCACCTACTGCTTTCAATATTTACACTTATTTACAAATTGTCGCCGTGAGCGGTAGTATCCGGTCCGCATTGACTAGATGTCGTCGTGAGCGGTAGTATCCGTTCGGATTGACTAAATGTCGCCGTGAGCGGTAGTCTCCGGTCCGGATTGACTAGATGTCGTCGTGAGCGGTAGTATCTGGTCCGGATTGACTAGATGTCGCGGTGAGCGGTAGTCTTCGGTCCGGATTGACTTGATGTCGCCGTGAGCGGTAGTCTCCGGTCCGGATTGACTAGATGTCGTCGTGAGCGGTAGTATCCGGTCCGAAGTGACTAGATGTCGCCGTGAGCGGTAGTCTCCAGTCCGGATTTACTAGATGTCGCCGTGAGCGGTAGTCTCCGGTCTGGATTGACTAGATGTCGCCGTGAGCGATAGTTTCTGTTCCGGATTGACTAGATGTCGCCGTGAGCGTTAGTAACCCGTCCGGATTTACTAGATGTCGCCGTGAGCGGTAGTCTCCGGTCCGGATTGACTAGATGTCGCCGTGAACGTTGTCTCCGTCCGGACTGACTAGATGTCGCCGTGAGCGGTAGTATCCGGTCCGGATTGGCTAGATGTCGCCATGAGCGGTAGTCTCCGATCCGGATTGACTAGATGTCGCCGTGAGCGGTAGTCTCCGGTCCGGATTGGCTAGAGGTTGCACACCGTACGTCAACCAAACACATAGACCTACTAAGGAACGCTATCTTAATAATGCAAATACTTCAGAAAAGCAAGCAACATTTCTCTAGAAAATCTTTCTATTGAAAATGGTTTACATGAATGAAGGAAGACGTCAGAATTATTGCCATTCGCAACTCAGCTGGATTGTCCCTAAATGAGAGTTTAGTCAGAGTACAAGTTGAGACTACAGGGAATGGAGTGAAATGTACACACCGTGAAGTGTGATGTACAGAATATGGCCCCTGAAAACAACCCTAGAGTGCCCTAAAGTTTAAATCAAAGGCACTGGCGTATCGCAACACATTAAATGTGATTTTAATAATGTAAAGTAACATTTTTTCAGTGCTTGTGGAAAGTAAGTAGCCTAAGATGTCGGCGGTGATACTATCAGGAAGTAAAATACGTTTTCCACAGTCTATGTATTATAAGTACGAAAGACCGGTGGTGACATTTCAACTTCACGATTTCACGATTTCTAAACGTGAATACAGGAAGTTCAAACCGATGAAATTCGTGAAATCATGAAATCGTGAAATTTTGAAATCGTGAAATTCTGAACTTTTGAAGTGAAAACGTGAATTCATGAAATCGTGAAATCGTGAAATTGTGAAGTTTTTATGAGAAAGCGTGAAATCACGAATTTGTGAAATCACGAAATCGTGAAATCGTGAAATAATGAAGTTTTGAAGTGAAATCGTAAAATAATGAAATCGTAAAGTCATGAAATCGTGAAATTATGAAATCGTGAAATAAGTTTTTGAAAGAAATCGAGAAATCCCGAATATTTGAAATCATGAAATCCTGAAATCGTGAAGTTTTGGAGAGAAATCGAGAAATCAGGAAATCGTGAAGTTTTAGAGAGAAATCGTGAAATCGTGAAATGATGAAATCGTGAAATGATGAAATCGTGAAATAGAGAATTTTGGAGAGAAATCGTGAAATCACGAAATCGTGAAATCATGAAATCGTTTAATCA
Organism: Corbicula japonica; assembly: GCA_038501625.1. Lineage (NCBI taxonomy): Eukaryota > Metazoa > Mollusca > Bivalvia > Venerida > Cyrenidae > Corbicula > Corbicula japonica. The sequence continues at coordinate 55,163 of JAZAYU010001105.1, read as the reverse complement.
TGAAATTGGGAAATAGTGAAGATTTTGAAAAAAATCGTGAAATCAGGAAATTGTGAAATCACGAAATCGTGAAGTTTTGTAGAGAAATAGTGAAATCACGAAATCGTGAAATTGTGAAGATTTTGAAAGAAATCGTGAAATCACGAAATCATGAAATCGTGAAATAGTGAAGTTTTGTAGAGAAATCGTGAAATCGTGAAATTGTTAGGTTATCGAAAGAAATCGTAAAATTACGAAATTGTGAAATCACGAAATCGTGAAAACGTGAAGTTTTGCAGAGAAATCGTGAAATCACGAAATCGTGAAATAACATTTTCACGATTTCATGATTTCACGATTTCTTTCGAAAACTTCACAATTTCACGTTTTCATGATTTCACGATTTCATGATTTCACGAGTTCTTGCGAAAACTTCACTATTTCACGATTTCATGATTTCACGATTTCACGATTTCATGATTTCACGAATTCTTCCGAAAACTTCACAATTTCACGATTTCATGATTTCACGAATTCTTTCGAAAACTTCACAATTTCACGATTTCATGATTTCACGATTTCTTTCGAAAACTTCAAGATTTCGTGATTTCACGATTTCATGATTTCACGATTTCTTTCGAAAACTTCGCAATTTCACGTTTGAATGATTTCACGATTTCATGATTTCACGATTTCTTGCGAAAACTTCACAATTTCACGATTTCATGATTTCACGATTTCACGATTTCACGATTTCATGATTTCACGAATTCTTTCGAAATTTCACGATTTCATGATTTCACGATTTCATGATTTCATGAATTCTTTCGAAAACTTCACAATTTCACGATTTCATGATTTCACGATTTCATGATTTCACGATTTCACGATTTCTTTCGAAAACTTCACAATTTCACGATTTCGTGATTTCACGATTTCATGATTTCACGATTGCATGATTTCACGATTTCTTTCGAAAAGTTAACAATTTCACGATTTCACGATTTCATGATTTCACGATTTCTTTCGAAAACTTCACAATTTCACGATTTCCTGATTTCACGATTTTTTTCGAAAATTTCACAATTTCACGATTTCATAATATCACGATTTCACGATTTCTCTCCAAAACTTTATAACTGCACGATTCATCTTTTCACAATTTCACTTCAAAACTTCGTATTTTCTCGATTTCACGATTTCATTAATTCGTGATTTCGCGATTTCTCTTCAGAATTTCACGATTTCATGATTTCACAATTTTTCGAAAATTTCACAATTTCATGATTTCATAATTTCACGATTTCTCTTCAAAACTTCACAACTTCACGATTCATGATTTCACAATTTCACTTCAAAATTTCGTGATATCTCGATTTCACGATTTCATTAATTCGCGAGTTCGCGATTTCTCTTCAGAATTTCAAGATTTCACGATTTCATGATTTCACAATTTCACGATCACTCCTCGTTTTGAAATCGTGAAATAGTGAAGTTGTGAAATAGTGACATTACACGATTTCAAAACGTGAATACAGGAAGTTCAAACCGATGAAATTCGTGAAATCATGAAATCGTGAAATTGTGAAATCGTGAAATTCTGAACTTTTGAAGTGAAACCGCGAAATCATGAAATCGGGAAATCGTGAAATTGTGACGTTTTTATAAGAAAGCGTGAAATCACGAATTTGTGAAATCACGAAATCGTGAAATCGTGAAATCGTGAAATTATGAAGTTTTGAAGTGAAATCGTAAAATAATGAAATGGTAAAGTCATGAAATCGTGAAATTATGAAATCGTGAAATAAGTTTTTTGAAAGAAATCGTGAAATCACGAATAGTTGAAATCATGAAATCGTGAAGGTTTGGAGAGAAATCGAGAAATCAGGAAATCGTGAAGTTTTGGAGAGAAATCGTGAAATCACGAAATCGTGAAATCGTGAAATAATGAAATCGTGAAATGATGAAATCGTGAAAAAGTGAATTTTGGAGAGAAATCGTGAAATCACGAAATCGTGAAATCATGAAATCGTGAAATCATGATTTTGGGAAATAGTGAAGATTTTGAAAACATCGTGAAATCAGGAAATTGTGAAATCACGAAATCGTGAAATCGTGAAGTTTTGTAGAGAAATCGTGAAATCACGATATCGTGAAATTATGAAATCGTGATATTGTGAAGATTTTGAAAGAAATCGTGAAATCACGAAATCATGAAGTCGTGAAATAGTGAAGTTTTGTAGAGAAATCGTGAAATCGTGAAATTGTTAGGTTTTCGAAAGAAATCGTGAAATCACGAAATTGTGAAATCACAAAATCGTGAAATCGTGAAGTTTTGGAGAGAAATCGTGAAATTACGAAATCGTAAAATAACATTTTCTCGATTTCATGATTTCACGATTTCTTTCGAAAACTTCACAATTTCACGTTTTCATGATTTCACGATTTCATGATTTCACGATTTCTTGCGAAAACTTCACTATTTCACGATTTCATGATTTCAAGATTTCACGATTTCATGATTTCACAAATTCTTTCGAAAACTTCACAATTTCACGATTTCATGATTTCACGATTTCATAATTTCACGATTTCATGATTTCACGATTTCTTGCGAAAACTTCACAATTTCACGATTTCATGATTTCACGATTTCATGACTTCACGAATTCTTTCGAAATTTCACGATTTCATGATTTCACGATTTCATGATTTCACGATTTCATGATTTCACGAATTCTTTCGAAAACTTCACAATTTCACGATTTCATGATTTCACGTTTTCATGATTTCACGATTTCTTTCGAAAACTTCAAAATTTCACGATTTCGTGATTTCACGATTTCATGATTTCACGATTTCATGATTTCACGATTTCTTTAGAAAACTTAACAATTTCACGATTTCATGATTTCACGATTTCTTTCGAAAACTTTACAATTTCACGATTTCACGATTTTCTGATTTCACGATTTTTTTCGAAAATTTCACAATTTCACGATTTCATAATTTCACGATTTCACGATTTCTCTCCAAAACTTTACAACTTCACGATTCATGATTTCACAATTTCACTTCAAAACTTCGTAATTTCTCGATTTCACGATTTCATTAATTCGTGATTTCGCGATTTCTCTTCAGAATTTCACGATTTCATGATTTCACAATTTTTCGAAAATTTCACAATTTCATGATTTCATAATTTCACGATTTCTCTCCAAAACTTCACAACTTCACGATTCATGATTTCACAATTTCACTTCAAAATTTCGTAATATCTCGATTTCACGATTTCATTAATTCGTGAGTTCGCGATTTCTCCTCAGAATTTCACGATTTTACGATTTCATGATTTCACAATTTCACGATTCTTCCTCGTTTTGAAATCGTGAAATAGTGATGTTGAAATGTCACCACCGGTCTTTCGTAGTCTTTCGTATATAAGTACTTGCTTCAACCGAGGAAGTACTTACCGATAAATACTATTGTTACACAATTTGAATTAAGTAAATTCAATTTAAAGTATAAGTGTCAGGAAACGATTGTCTCTATTCAATTGGAGGAGGAGTAATATTGATCCGAGAGCTTCAGCTCGAATATCATGGTTTTAGTTTAAGACGTACTGATCTTAAGATCCCAATGTAACACTAGTTTTGTAATGTCATCAAGTAACTGTATTGTTTCTGAGGACTTTGCGAATAGTACCTGATCTTCAGCATAAGTTTGACAATTGTGACTTCTACTCTTTTTGTTTACTTTTTCATAGAAGTATTTCTTTAATTAAATAGTCTTGCATTCAAACTTAGATGTAAGAATATATTATGTTTAGCAAAAATAATTTTATATATTCCTATGCGCTATGTGTTATAAAGAATTCTAAATTAACTTCTCACCAAGAGCTTTTTCGGACGCTTAGAAAATTTTAAAATGAATCTATACTTGCAGTTGTATAAATATTTCCGACTTGCAGCTGAATTTGAACTACATTCGGGAAATGACTGGTTTCAAGGATGTCCGTCTTTATCAATTAGGTTTATTAGAATTGAACGCCAATTTAAGTTAAAATTGATAATAAAGTGATTTTATTCGTTTTTCTTAACACGTTGTTGCTTTTGTCGTTTGGTAAAAGATGTTCTGGTAAATATTTTAAAATGTTCAAACTTTTGTTATATTTAAATATTACGCATCTTATATAAAAGTCATCTGCAGTAACTACAGAAAATCAATAATGTCAAACTGTTTTGTGTGTATTTTATTAGATAAAACTTTGTTCACAAAAGTTATAAATCCTGAAAATTTTATGTTTCAACAGCTCAAGAAAATTTATGTGGACAGCTGGAGGTGCAGAACCCAACAATTTTAGGAAGAAACGTAACCTTTACCTTTACTCCAAACAATCAGTCATCCATGTTTATCGCCGAGTGGCAAAGAACGAAGTCGGATATTGGACAGTGGAAAAGCTTACCGTCTACAGACAAGTTTGTCCAGTACACAGAAGGAGGGAGATACTATCTCACGGTCACTAACACATCACACAGCGACGGCGATCTTATTTACCGAACGATACTGCGTACATGGGATCAAACCAGTACATCTCGGTACAAATCATTGAAACTGATAGGTAAGTATAATAATATTATACCTAATACTCGAAATTTGGAATTAATTATGTTAGGCAGTATGTTTTTAGTCAGAGTACACACTGGAAGAGAACAAATGAGAACAATAACCAAGGTTCAAAGACATTCGTAGAGTAAATCATAGTTGACGACAAAACTTTGTCCATCATAGTTAGCGGATGATCAGATATTTTACAAATGTTACTCTTCGATACATACAGATAGCAAGATATATGCCAATGATGTATCAACAACGTATTTCTATCTTCCTGTTCATTATCCCATTCTTATTAGGTTTAGTTTAGTTAAGCTTTATGTCGTAATTAAATATCATTTGAAATTCATAGTAGCGCTATATGTGCAGTTTGGCTGCCGTAAAGAGTTTCCCCGTACATATAGTCAGTTCTGTTTTCAGTAAAATTATCCGTTACTGATGTTATGCAGTAATGATAACGTGTATCAGGGTTATACGATCAACCTTTTTGGGCGGCTAGTTCAGTCGGTTGCCTTGTCGGAATTGCGCTGCCATGACGTTGCCGTGTCGTTGCGGGTTTTCTCCCCAGTTAGAGGCAATATCTTTTGAAATAGATGAAAAGGGAACTTTGAATGCCAATACTTAACAAAAATGAAAATATTCCAGGCTTGGTTTGATTGAGCCTGTTCATGGGCAGTAATGAAAATGCTTTTACTGCCTATGCCGCTTGCCCCCAGGTATACAAATTGCGGTGAACATGTAATCCTTAATGCGGCATTTACAGTGTAACTGGTTCCCAGATAAAAGGATATGTTTGCAAATAAAGATAAAACAATAGGCGAAACAGAATAGAATACAGTTTTGACAAGGGATATGAAAACATAAATCCTGCATTTTACTGATGGCGCCAAAAGCGAAAATTCAAACCCGGAAGTTTATACTAAGGGTGTTTGAACTTTATCCAAATCTAAACTTTCTTGGATATTGAAACCACTTATCTTTAAACTGGCCCAACTATTAAAACAAAATTAAATTTATATGTACTGTAAACATAATTATGCTCAACGACGATCAAGTTTGTAACTGTTAACAGCACTGATTAAATGTAGGGGCGTCTTTTTACAGTCGCCACAAAGCACAAGCATCGCAACTGTTATTGAAATAGAAGTAAATTGAACCTTGAAAGCCACCGAACACGAGAAAAATGAAGAGATTTAAGACTTAGATTAAACCTGCTTATGGGAAGAAATGGTGCCTAGCCCCGGGTTGAGCGCAACTCAATATTTACACCAGTAGAGAGTACATTTGATCCATACTAAACGATCGTTTGAATACGGCGGTAAACATGGAACCTTCAATGCGGCATTTTCAGATTAACACCATTCCATGATCAGTGAGGATGGTTCCCTGATGAAAGAATGGGTTTTCCCAAAACGAGAATAACTTGGGCGGAACAAAAGAGAATAGAATTTTGACATAGGATCTGAGAATATCAATTCTGCATATGACAGAGAACGCTAAATGCAAACATTAAAAACTAGTAACTATAAATCCTAGGAGTGATTAAACGGTATTAAAAATCAATACTGACTGGGATATTGAAGCCACCAATCATAAAACCTAAATATTAATCTAAATAAAAATCTAAACAAACTTAATATGGATGTACCTTCATAAATATCCTGCTCAACGACTATCAAAGTTGGAAACTGATAACACCACTGATTGGATGTACGGTGAGACTTTTTAAAGCCGTCACGCGATACAAGCAAAGCTACTGTGATATTGAAACAGATAAACAGGAAACTTTGAAAAACCACCGAACACGACAAATATGAAAATATCGCAGGCTCGGTTTAATTGAGTATGTTCATGGACATAAATGGAAAAGCATATTACTGATAATACCGGCTAGCCATGTAACTTTTATTTCAGATTTACACCATTCCGTGATCGGTGGCCTATGGTCCCCAGATGAAAATGGTTAAAAATCCATAAATTTTAATTTTAGGGTAACATTTAAAAAATATCCGTATCCTTAGGCCACACTCAGAAGAGTGCTAAAAACTGCATAACTGGCTTTCAGAAAATACTTGTTTGCACAATTCAAATTCATGTTCATAGATACCGGCCTACCAAGGAAACACTTTCTGCTTTAAAATTTTTCTTTTGATATTTTCAGATTCTCTGTCTGAATTCTATTCTGTTCCTCGTTTGTGCAAACTCATTCTTTTTCTGTGGACCATACGCTGCTGAGCATTGAATGTTATTATTTTGAAAAAATACCACATAGAAGATTCCATGGTCATCGCCATATGCACACAGTCGTTTAGGATGAACCAAAACCGTACTGTTTTATTGTGTAAATTATGGTATACCATTTGGGTCAAAAGATTTCAAATATAGGTGCACCTACAATTTTTATAGGTGCACCTATACTTTTTATAGGTGCACCTATAATTTATAGGTGCACCTCCATTTCAAAGTATAAGTGCACCTATAAATATAGGTGCACCTCCATTTTAAGGTATTGGTGCACCTATAAATATAGGTACACCTCCATTTCAAGGTATAGGTGCACCTATAAATATAGGTGCACCAATAAAAATTAAAGGTGCGCCTATAAAAATTGTAGGTGCACCTATATTATTTTTTACCCATTGCATGTAAATTTTCTAGCCAATAACAGAACGGCTAACAAAACGAAAATGCTATTTCCCAATACTTGAGTAAAGCCAGAGCTGTCTTATATTGTTGTTTTCGAATTTATTCAACTGCTTTGGTATTATATCAGTTCATTTCTATAATATATAAAACCAAAACATGTATTTATTGAACCAAAACTCATTATATTAATTCACACGTACAATATATTATACGGACTCGTCGATATATGAAACCAATATACCTCTATATATAGATTCAGTCTTGCTTTGTTTGTATTGGAAACTGTATTGAATGAAACATTTGAATGGTTGGTTCAACGAATGATGAATCGAAATAATATAAGTATTACTCGATTTCATACAAGGACGAAGCGAATATATATATTTCTTATTCGGTTTTATATATGAACAGTTTACTTTCATATATCGTGAAAATGATATAATATAATGCTACTCTCGTTCCCCATAAGGACAGTTGGATTTATGTATGTCTAATTCGGTTTTAAATATTAACACATTCGTTAAATACAATTCAAAAATATATTTATATATGCGCAAGTTGGTTCTATACAAAGGCAGTTGGTTGTATATATTAAAATGTGAATTCATATTTGAACATACTGGTTTCATTCAATACAGTTTCCAATACAAACATAGCAAGGCTGAATCTACATAAAGGTATATTGGTTTCATATATCGACGAGTCCGTATAATATATTGTACGCGTGGATTAATATAATGAGTATTGGTTCAATAAATGCATGTTTTGGTTTTATATATTATAGAAATGAACTGTTATAATACCAAAGCGGTTGAATACATTCGAAAACAACAATATAAGACAGCTCTGGCTTTCCATATTTCCATACTTGAGCGTGATTGACATACATGTACCAATACTATACCTACGTTATAGCCTCGCCTTACAAATTTTAGATCTTTAATCTTACTATCGAGTACATGTTGCCAGGTTGTATTTAACGCCCCACAAATGTTAGGTTTAGTGTGACGCGATGAAACATCACTGTTTCCTGGACGTGGACATATGACCATGAATAAGTTAAGCCGGTAAAGATTTATATGTGAATAAAACAACGATCTTGACACGATTTTACTGTTTATTGCATTGCGTAAGCGCCAACCGTCTTGTCGAAATATTAGGGCCGCGGCTGCGGCTCCTGCGGCCACAGCTTATGGTTTATGTAAGTTTTCAAACTAATTTTTTAAATATTAGTAAACAGTTTCAAACAACTTAAGGGCTCGCCACACTCCTCCCAACTTTGTTCATCGATAAAAAGAAAAATATCCAAATCTCAATAATGGCAAAATGCAGTTCAATGAAACTTTGCATAAATGTATGTTATTAATGTGTCTTTATTTTGCATATGGTAAGACACGTTAGAACAGTAAAGAAAAATAGTGAGATCTAAAAATTCCCTCAATTTCTATTTACGTAAATTCGCAAAAACTAAACAGCACAAAACATCATTTTAAATGCCAACATAAGTAATATGATACTGACAACAATTTATTGTGTCCTCGTGATAAAAATATGTAGACTTTTCGAGATATTAGTAAAAGTGTGTTTGACCTTCAATTTCCTCGTCGCGTAAACAGATGACAACCACTGATTTCTCTTTTAGTAGTTGAAAGTTTTTTACAAAGAACACAACATTTTCTTGTCAGTATTATTGCAATCACGTGGGAATTTAAAATTATGTTTTGTATCGCTTAGTTTTTGTGAATTTATGTAAATAGAATTTTAAGGAATTTTAGGTTAAGCTTTTATTCTTTACTTTTCTTACGTGTCTTACTGTATACAAAATAAAGATACATTAGTAACATTCATTTGTGCAAAGTTTCATTGAACGGCATTTTGCCAGTTTTGAGATTTTGATAATTTTCTTTTTATCGATGAACAAGGTTGGGAGGAGTGTGGCGAGCCCTTAATTTCTTGAAGTATTATGTGGCCTGAGTTTATATTGTTATACATGCATAACAAATTTACTTTATTCTATAAGAGCACTTTCCGCTACCGCGAATGGTACAACACTAGTACTTGTACCATGGTTTTGTGGATACAGACATTTGATTGTTAATTTCGAATTCTAACACTTTACACAAATAGATGTTAATTTAAACATATATTGGTAAAACGACATAATCAATTTAAGTATTTGAGAAACAAGATCGCATATACATTGTGTCGAAGCTAAATTCTTCGTCACATCACAATCGCATGTTAGTCACAGGTTAAGTATGAAAATAAACAATAAAACGTTTCTTCTTGTATAAATTGTATTTTCTTTTTGTCTAGAAAGTAACAGTGTCCAAGTTATTATAAAATTAACAAAATAGTTCGTCACTAGAATTTGTCACACACGAGATTCCGCATGCACATAGTTTGTAATTGTTCATGTATATCTTAGAATGTTTATGTGTTCATTATATGCATGTGCCGGTCACTAAGGAGACCCTATTGGTTAATAAACCTAATTTCACAAATTTCATGTTTTGACAGAATTATCATGTTATCAATACAATGGTTACCTTTATTAAAAATATAAAAAGAAAAGATTTATAATTCAAAAGTCATAAGCCTGAAACATTTCAACAATAAGCAAATCTTCTTAACAAATAACATTTATGAAATAAAGATAGGTGTGAGATATTATTATTTGAAAATCAAAAACTGCTAAGAATTAAGAAGATATGTGAACTTGGCGGCCTAGCAGCCTAAAGTTGGCGGTCTAGCGGCGTAGAGTCATAGCGACGTGAATTTGGCGGCCTTGCGGCCTAAATGTCTGATGAATAAAAGTTTATAATTAAATAAAATAAAGGCTTTATATCAAACTCAAAAGGCATTTCACGTACACTGCAGCGTACATAACCAAATAAAATGAAGTAGAACTCATTTTCTGATTTTATAATTTTGTGAAGTTGGCGGCCTAAAGGTTTTATGAATAAACGTTTATAATAATAAAATAAAATGAAATAAAGCCTCTGAATCAATTTATAAATGCATTTCATGTTCACTGCAGGGTACATGCATGGCTTGAGGGCCTAGCGGCCTAGCAGCGTGAAGTTGGAGGCCTCGCTTATCGACATAAACTCCATGTTTATCAAAATTTATGCTTAAATTCAATTATCACTGTCATGTAACAGCTGCCCTGTACCAAAAAGTAGGTAGCGACGAAAAGGTATGTGCTATTTTGTTTCCAATTTGTATACATATTGTAAGGTATTGTCTTGTATACTAGGATCATATAATGAAAAGGATTGTTGATTGATTAAATGATTGCTTGTTTTATTGCCGATGTGTCTGTTTGACCCTGTAATTGATAAAAATAAATGACCTTATTGGCTATTTCAAAATTGAAGCGAGAGCGTCGACTGATTTCGGCTTTTTATTCTACGACAACTTTGTTGTTCTCGTAATATGTGATATCCCTTTGAAGCGCTTCTAATTGACTATCTTGTGGTATAACTATTAAACTGAACAATTATTTTGTTTTTAAGAAAATGCGATTCAAACAAATTGTTGTTGGTACCCTGTACCGCCCCTCGGATTATAAGAGGGTACCTTATAGACATTAGAACAACACCACCAACATCATCAGTTTTGTTAAGTCACAGTCAAAGTTTACAGCAACAACATGACATTAAAACAACAACAACAAACAACAAAAACATCATCGTCGTCATCATCAACACATTCAGACAAAATCACTGGATTTTAATGAAAAGGTTTTGGCAAGCCTGCTGAATTAAAATTAAGTTGACCCTTTCCTCAATAGATCCTCTTATATGTGTAGATCCAGGTTAGCCGTCACATCAGTGCCATCTGATCACGATCTTCACTGTTCAATTTAGGATTTATTACGTTATTCCTGACCAAAATGCGAACAGTGCAGATTCAAATCAGACGGCAAGGATGACTTCAGACTTCAGAGAAGTTCTCATCCAGAAAACTGATCCAACTATGATATATGACGACGCCGATTTAAGCATGCAGTTTCAATGTTGTTTCTTTCTATTATGGTTCTATGTTTGATGCAATATTACTAGTAATTTATTTCAAATGTTAATGTATTATCTTAAAATATACATCAACGCTTCAACGCTGTAAAACTTAATGCCTTCTTACATACGAGTGCATTTCAGTTTTAATATATTTTCAGGATATACTGTGGTACCGTTCTGTTTTGCGTGGTTTAATTTTCGCATACTTTGGGCTAGGGAAAGTGCGTGAATTGAAATCCCAACTAAATTATAGCATAACCTCAAAACCTTATATTACTGTGCAAATTTATGCCCATGCTAAAATGTAATTTATGGAATTTTCTACCAGCCAAATTAAATGATAACACATAAGTTAACAAATACTGTATTAAGGCTTAAACTCTTTAAAGATTACTTTTTACTATTAAAAGTAAAATAAAGGGGGGAAATAAACTAGGCACGGTGCCTCAGTAAAAAGACTACATCTTAATTAAGGTAGTTATGACATCGGAGATGTAATTTGCCGAGGTATATAATGTCTCATACTAAATTTATTTGAACAAAATAGTTTGTACAGATAAATGCAATTCATACTTTTAAAACACTTTAAGGTTAGGAGTAGACAAAAGCTAAACCTGGCTTGGAAAACAGGAAAGAATTAACAACATTTAATAAGTGGCTAGTCTACAGACTGTTCTCAATATTATCCAAAGCAAATGCTTTAACGACCAGTTGTAAATGTACTTTGCTGGTCACTTTTGTGACAAATTAAAAATGTTCAAAGTCTTTTCAATGCAAACTGCTTCATCAGTCATTATTTCAATAAAAGAAAACTGTAAAAGGTAAATATTCATATTGTATTTCTTTTTTGATGTTCAGTGAGAGGTTACGTATGACTTAAATACAAAGTGTCATTTAAAACAAATATTAATTAGTATATTTTTTGAAAATACTTGAAGACTATTTATAATGTTAATGTTTATAGCTTAATCCTTAGATCAAATTGAAAATTTGTGATACTGGAAGTTTATTTTTCATTAAAAGAAAATACAATTATCATGCTTGTATTTCATATACCTTGTTTTTTCCCCAAACATCTGGAAAAATTGCTGGGAGGATGCATGAATGACCTGCTGAAAATTAATGATGATCTCAGCTAGGGGACATTATTAAGTAACAGTTTAGCTACACGCTAGAGTAGTACAAGTTCAGTGGATACCAATAAAAGGTGTCGTTAAATGGATTCATTTGTAAGAAGTCTGGGTTCAGAATAAGAAGACTTACACCATGCTTGTCTCCAAAACAATTTAAGTCATAAGATAAGTTCTTTTATGATTGGGTTAATAATATGTTGTTCCTTCTTATGTTACACTTGTGACAAATTTTAATGTTCGATCCTAGGCCTTATTTTATAATTTCTTTGGAAATCTTTTATCTACGAGATAATAACCTAAAACAACAATGTATGGCAACATGCATGTGAAAATTCATTAGTAATGAATTGTCCTAATTTTTCCTTACGTAAATGCCCGTTTCCATCCAACTGTTGCAAAACTATTAATGAATATCTCTTGAATGCACTAAAGGGTTATAGACTTATTTGAAATGTAAATACTAAATACTAGTAAATAGTAAACATTTCCATATTATCAAGTGGAATCTTAAGACACCTGCAAATATGTGACTACGGACTGCAGCTTGTAACGTCCCATCTACATCTGGGATCACTTGTGTTTGCTATGTAAAGTACAATCTCTTAAACTAGTATTATGAAACTCTCCTTTAACATATTGGTATGGTTTTATTTTTCAAGTACATCCGATCTCTGCCATCAGCACTAGTATAAACATAATAATTCATGGGCATATACAATGTTTGTTTATAGACAAATTGAGATACTTCAGAATGATATATCAGTTTATTTAATCTGGCTCTGCAAACAGTTTAAGCCGCATAATAGTTCTAATTACGTATCGTATACTGGACTACTGCCAAAATTTTATTGTGCGTTGTCATGCTTGTTCTCCTATATCTATATTAGTCTAGCTTTGATAATGTATGTTCTTTGATTTGTTTGATTGTATTCACTTTTGTATTTTTCGCTTATACATCTGCCATTGTTAAGGGCAAGAAACAATATTGTTTATGCCTAATAAAATATTGAACTTGAACTTGAACTTGAACTTGGTAATCGTTTTCCCGTAATCAAGCAGCAAATTTCCACTTTTCATTTTCTACAAAACTGTCCACAAATGCCCTTAATTTGACCGCATGACCCTATTAACCTTCTCTAATTGCATAAATTTGAAGGAGGCGAATGTTTATTTAACAAGGCTTATCAGTAACCATGCAGTAGAGTTGGTGTTGATGATACTTTATACATGTACATGGCATTTCTGTGTAAATTTCTGAATATTTTTATAATACTTAATTAATTTTGTTTGTTATATTAAAGCATAAAATAAAAATTATAGGAAAAAGGTAAAAATAAAATTAATTATATATGCAATATAATATGCAGAAATGTATGCGCCATTTGTATGCGCATATGTCTCCATGTGTTTTCGTGTGTGTTTTCAGCAATTATGCAAAAAATTATGTTTCTCAAATTTTTGGTAGAAAAATTGTGTCATAACATATCATTGCAGACCATTTTACTTGACTTTTAAGATAAAATAATGTCATAATTGAACGTCAAAGTACTTAACAGTATTTCATTGTTTCTGTGTCGCCTAGATTAGTAACATTACAACAGAACATTTTATAACAGATATAGTTGCTGTCAAATGAAAAAACAAAATTAAATGCTTTAGTTGGATATCATTCTCGATTTTTCATAACTTTAAATCTTATTATTTTCATCTTTCTTTTTTTAAAATATGATTTTGTAATGTCGCCAAAAACCCTTTAACTTCCGTTGTCGTAAAACAAGACGATACTACGGGTCAACAAATATGTGTATAGACGAAATAAACTTTTATGTTGGTGTAAAACCAAACAGCTAACACGCTAAATTGGTAAAAATTTAATTATTAGCATAAATGAAAGTCTTATTTCGTCAATTTAAGACAAAAGTGAAAACAGTAAAAAAATCAATTAACTGCCGTGACTGAATTTACTATGTTACCTTACCTATATTCCGGTTGCTAACTTATGTTTAAAGAATAGTATGGTTGCCTTCTTGAATAAAAATGAAGGCTTGTTTTACCAGCAAAGTTGATTTGTAAAAAAAGCTCTGGTTATGTGTTTATTTTTTAACTTCCGTGATGATTAACCTCCGTTATAAAATCGATAATGTATGCACTTTGCAATTAAGCTGATAACACAACTTATAAACTTCAAATACATAACTTATGTCACAACCAACTTATGACTTCATATTTTTCACAGCAGGACTTTGGGAATGTCGAAAATTTTCAGCAACTCGATCGATTTTCCTTAAGATTAGTTTAACTTCTCTAATTTATGCTCTGTGTGCTCTTTGTATTAATTTATAGTATTGTAATATTATTTTGATGTTTGTTCACATGATGTTGTACAACCAACACATATTCAAAATAAGACTTTTGTTTGCTTTAAGCATATAACAAGAATGCCATGGCTTGTTAAATAACATGTAACGGAAGTTAATTAAAAAAATCAAAGTTGTAAACCCTGCCAATTAGTTACACTCGCTGTGTCATTTTTTGTTTTACTGTATGGTGTTAGTTTGTATGCATAAAACTTCATTAAAAACCAATGAACATGCATGGTTATCATGTTTGGGGCTTGAAAAGTTTTGCATGTAACGGAAGTTAAAAAGAAATGCTGATCATGGCCATATTGAATTATTACACACGTTCCAAAAATTCATTCCTTACTATAAATGTGTAGTACACGCGGAATTTTCTATTGAATATTATATGGTTATAAAAAATAATAGCAATTGAATAGTATTAAGGACAAAATTTTAAAGGAAAAGGTAACGGAAGTTATTAATAATTAAACGAATTATACCGCTATATCTGTGTTAAAAGGAGCTGAAATTTGGGCAAATAATCTACAAATGAATTTTCTAATATAAAGCATGATTCCTTTATGAAGAGCAGAATATCAGAAACTGTACCGGAGAAAAAGAAATCCGAATCAGGAAGCTAAGAAAGGGAAAGAAAACGAAAGGCATATACAGCAGCAGCTCTTTTGAGTGAGACAGATGTAAGTCAAGAAGAGATGTAAAGCAACACTGAAATGGGTAAAGAAACACAATGGAAAGAAATAGAAATAAATAATTGCATTTTAAACACAATAACAGTGCACACAAGAAATAATTATAACAAAGGTCATCTCACAATTAAACTTGGTTTCAAGAAAAAAATGCTCGTTAACTGGAAAGAGTGCGTTCTGTAATGAAGTTCGAAATGATGAAACACAAATCAAAGAAGTTGAAGCATTAAATGCTGCACAACTTAAACAGAAATGGTCTAAACAAATACAGAAACGGCTTGAACGAGCACAAAAAACAACACAAGAAATAATACAGAGAAATTAAACACAACAGACACAGGAAATGAAATAGAAGATGCAAGTGAAATCATTCAAGTAATGTCAGATAATCAAGAACCATGAAATTGTTCTAATGATAAAGACATTAATGATATTAATTACATGTCAATTTCTAAGACCATTGTTACACCTAGCAAAGAGCCATATTAGATGACTAAGATGTTAATACAAAACACAAGGGCCAATATGGATCTAAGAGATACGGTATTAACAAAGGCATACCTAACTCAAGAAGATACTTCTTCAGTTTCATGTTTTGAAGGAAGAAATGAAAGTCAACATATGCTCTTAAGAACTGTGAACTAAGGTTGCAAGAAAGTATTTTAATTCTGAAAACAAAAACACGTGATAGAAAACCAAAGAGAATCATAGGGATATCATATACGAACATACAAACATACACAATGTAGCAAAAGTTGTTTCGATAGCGTCAAATTTAATTCCCAAAAGCATGGATACCTGCTGAAGACATTTTAATAAGAGTCCTGGAGCCTCATTCTTTAGGGTTAAGAAAACATCTTTACAAACTTGACAAAAAAATCACAGACTTAAAGTAAGAGCTATGTGAAAGGAAAGTATCAGCCTCTGAATCAAATAGTCTGGGTCTGAATAATTAACATCCGTTACGTAACTACCGTTACATTTTAGCTTGGTTAATAAAGTTAATGCTTTACAGTTTTCATTTACTTAAATTTATTAATGGAATATGGATATACAATGGTGAGTGAAAACAAACTCTATGCATACAAACTGATTAGTGTTGATAAAATGACAATAACTCATCTAGATTTAACTCAATTTGAACATCATTTGTTCTTCTGTGTTATAATTGATTATAAACATATAATGACTGTTGGATATGATATTTTGACATCATAAATATGAACATACAAACGTTTTATGACAGTTATATTAAAACATTCATAAACTGTGTTTTTTTTATGAATTGTTAATTTTTTAATAAGTTTAGAGGCAAACCTTTTAACTTCCGTTATTTTATTCCAGTTTCAAAATGTATGACGTATGAAGAAAGAGATAGACAGAATATATGAACTGTCATTTTTGTCTGAAACGTAGACACGTGGGCGTCTTTAAACCCTTAAATATATATCTTATTGGTCATTATCTGGATTTTATGAGAAACATAAGAAATATGCTTTTGTGGTAAAAAAACTGACCATTTAACCATCAATATTGTTATCTTCTTTTTAGAAATTATTGACAATTTTTCGGTTCGCAACCTTTCTCGCATTGCAGCAAAAATAGTATACAATTAAACAATCTAAGCGTATTTTCAAATATTCACACATTAATAGATTATTATACCTTAAAACGGACCAAGTATACTGTTTTAACCTCCGTTACGGCTAAATTAGGCACTATACTTAATATGCAAATTTCTCAGTACCGGTACAAAGTTAATGTGCCAAATTTTAGAATTAGATTTGTGAAATGTTGTTTTAACTTAAACAAACACTTAAAATGTTTATTTCAAAACTTCAAAAACGCTTGTATTTTATAGCTAATGGCTCCTTTGCTGCTGGAATGGCTGAATAAATATTAATTATATATGCAATACATATGTGGTCCTTAAGGTATGTTTGCGTCCAATAATTAAACAGTAAATAGTAATAATAAGACATTTAACATTGTTTTGTCTAATAAATTCATACAATACAATTTGAAATTATGTGTAGATCCAGATCATCTGGCACATCCATACTGTCTGATCTGGATCAGCATTTTTTGATCTGTATCAGAAGTAATGTAATTAGTCTGCAAAGCAGTGTATATCCTAATCAGACGGCAAGGATTTGTCGTCTGATCTGGATCTACACTGTTCACCCATGCAATTAAAGTGTAAATATGCATTAAAGGGTTAAAGGTGTTTTTTTCTTGCAAATGTTGCATTATTCAAATACCAATTTTTTTTCCGACATTTTGGCTTTATGAACATTTAGAAAGTCTAATAAATTTATACAATTCTATTTGAAATTATGAAAACCTTATTACATGTATAAGGAATACGGATTTAACATATTGGATGTTCACATGCAAGCAAACAGAGAATATTTTTTATAAACTCACAAAAAAATCTTATATCTAATTGCAGAGATGTATAAATATTGTTGATTCCTAACGAAGAACCTTAGCCTAAATGCCTTACGAAAACTTTAAACTATCGTTTGAAACGGACATTCTTATTGGTTGATGGAAAGTCTCTTCATTTGTTGTAGGTGCACCTATAAATTTACAGGTGCACCTATATTTATAGGCGCACCTCCATTTCAAGGTAAAGGTGCACCTATAAATATAGGTCCACCTCCATTTCAAGGTATAGGTGCACCTATAAATATAGGTGCACCTCCATTTCAATGTATAGGTGCACCTATAAATATAGGCGCACCTATAAATATAGGCGCACCTATAAAAAGTAAAGGTGCACCTATAAAAATTGTAGGTGCACCTATATTTGAAATATAGGTGCACCTGAACACTAACTTTTGACCCAAATGGTATACCATAGTAAATATCGAGTTGCGCTTAACCCATTGTTACGCGGCGTGGGCAGTTATACGCATTTTCATTTAAAAAATATTCAAAATTAAAAAGAAGAACGAAATACTCGTATATATCTCACAACTCTGTTGAAATCAAAAGCACAAATTCAATCAAAAATAAGGCAGCAATTGTAATTGATTGGCCACATGGATATTTTTAATTGTTGGATAAAATGCTAAAATATATAATATGTTTGAAACGTTCTCATATAGATGCTGACGAATAGGCACTAGTGAGTATAGACCAGCATATGCTTATTTCAGGTATGAGTTGTTTTTGTATATTGTCTATGAATTTCAGAGTTCTCATGCAAACGGGTTTTCTTTTGTTTTAGTTTGTGCTTGGTGATTAAAACATGAATTAGACTAAACTGAGCTCGCAAACATTAGTACAACCTTAGATTTATACATTTCTTCACTAAAATCTAGGTGGCAATGAGTAATATCCCCAAAATTCATTTTTGAAATTTTAGCCAGTTTTAATCATTTCCAATGGAAGTGCCCCTTAAAACGTGTTTTGTTTACAAAGTTCATAAGGTAGTCATTCCTATTTCAAAAATGTTAAAAAATACTTTATAGTCACTTGAAGAATGTTGTTTTGTTCATTAAAGTATTGTTAATGACTTACATTCTAAGACCTTCTACATTTTTCTAGACGAATTATGGGTTATAACTTATTAGTACTATTTAACTATAACTTGATGACGTTTAAAACGTACATCTATTTCCACCCAAAAGAATAATGGGCCCGACTTCACATAGACGTTTACAGCGAATGTTGAGTACCATGTGGCCCGGCTTCATATATAGGTTGTTAGCGAATGTTAAGTACCGGCTCAAGGTTATTACACGGCCTCTCAAGGCCGTGTATATTGATATCAAAGCGCTGAAAGCGTTGAAAGACTGGCGCGCTGGTTGAATCGAACTTGCCCTGCACAGATATCATAACTTTAAACATATGAAACTATGTGTGATTTTTTCGTTAAACTTTGTGACAGTTACTATCATCAACATTAGCAAATAATTCTGTATATTCAGGGATTTCAATAGATGCAGGTACTTGTATTTTGATGCAAGGAAATTAGGTTTTCCACTTTTAGGTTGGGGGTCTTTTTGATGCAGGAGCGTATGATTAGTGCTTAAATTTTGCTAGAATAACGATGATCAGGCTCCGCCACAACTGAGTAGTGTCAACAATGAAATGCACAAGGCGCACGTACCTTAAGAGACTGAAACAGTTACAATCTTTACGTCGATCGCAACAATGCATTAACAAAAATATTCGCCAACTTACTTACGGTCTCCCCAGGGTTTTTGGAAGGGTTGTCGCTGGACTGTTCGTGATTTTAGCTCGCGAAACTTTATTTTTTAACTATCATTTTATACAGTTTTATATTTGTACCAAAGTTTACTGCAACAACTGTATATAGTACATAGATGTTTTTTAATCTCTTTAGCGTCAAGAAAGGTACAAAGTTAAAAAACATAACTGATGTGAAACAATGTGTAAACAGTATGTCAACATGTGTTTTAATTACATAAACTGATCTGATCTCATCAAGTTACAATGTCAACTATATACTCTGTATAGTAAGTTTTTCACCTTCATTGCCCAAGATATCTCAAACTCAGTGTTTCATTACAATTGACAGGATTAGGATTAAACTTTCACACGCCTCTTTTTTTCTTGGGCCAAAGTGCTGACTGCCTTATTATAATCAAACTTCAGTACATCAGGACCTTCCATGGATATCATTAACAATGAATTTAATGTTGAATAGAGGTCTTTCACATTGTTGTGCGCATGCGTCGTACTCCACGTTTAGGTACGAAAATATTGGTTTTATCCTAAACCGACGCATGAGGGGGCATTTAATAGTGTCATTGCTAATAGAATGAACGGATATGATCACGGTGTCCTCTTAAAGCTTATGATAAATTATAATAATAATTGTGATGAGGCACAATAAATTCGAGTTTTACGAATTTCCGAATATTGCAGGCTTTATAAAGTCTGGTCGGCAAGATTTGACTGTGAAAAGCGTAAAACAATCAAAGACGTGGTTGCAAATTTGAATCAGGAAGTCTTATATAAAATCAAAGACAATGTGGATTGCATGTTACTGTCTATTTGCCACAGACACATATATAAGCGTCTCGTGTTTTTCTGACAAAATGCGTTTACTTCAAAAAAAAATATTTTATGTAACTTGATCTCCCTAAATTGGAAGAGAAAACGGATGAATCCAACAATGTATTGCCGTTGTATTCAACGCCCGTTAAGCGTTATTATTTTGTTTACTATTTTACTTCCTTCCAACATATGTTTAAAACTAAAATTTATTGTAATCATTCGTATATTTCTTTTATCAGTCCTGGATTAAAATTATTTTTATGTTTAATAACTAGAAATCATACTTTGAACACGACCGTGTTACTGTTAATTGTCCCTATGTATTTGAGACAATATTCCCATTCCCATTCTGCCCAGAAAATGATGGTGACATATTGAGGTGTGAAAAGTTGTTTGATATCTGACATTTGAGGAGACTTAAATCTCAGGATTTTATCTGAAATCTCCGGACCGTAAGGTTCTTCTCCGGATCTAAGGATTTTCAGGCAAAATCTAAGGATTTAAAAATATTGAAAAGGATAGTTAATGAAACATAAATTTAACTGAATAAAGAAAGGGCTTTACAATGATATTAATTAATATTAAGAAACTTGGTCTTGGTCACGGCTCCAAAATTTCCTGTTTATTGAGAGATTACGTGGTAGTGACACGATGCCTCGGGCACACATGTACACAACAGCTAAGTGTCATAAAACTAAACTCGGACCTGAATATCGCAGTCCCGTTCATTTGTTTTGGTCCATGGTCATTTTGATTTTAAACAGAAATGAAAATATTATATTTCAAAACCTTCAGCGACAACAATTACGAACTTCAACATCAAAATAGTTTTTATTAAAAAAACCCAAAACTCTCTGGATTTTTTTTTGAATAGTTTTGGTTGGCCTGCCGTCCGGCAATATTCGTTTGGTTCAATCAATTTAACGATTTCTCGGGTTGTAGCTGGAATCATCCTATTATGTAAATACGTAATATTTTTTCTCAAAAGCAAAACACGCAAAACACATATCAACCTAGTCGCCGACGAGCTACATAAGACTATAATTATGTCTCATTCCACTATAAATTATAGCGTTACAAAAAAAAATGCCGTAAAATAGTAAAATGTCCGATAATGTTCGTCTGAATTATCAATTATACAGATTTGTTTTTAGTAAACACAATTCACGTGTGTATTTTCATAAAAAAACCCAAACAAATCCGTTGGATACTCGCGTCCTGAAAATACCGCGATAAACAATGTTTAAAATGCGCATAGACTTTCTTGATGTGCTTGTAAATGATCATAACGTTTTTTTTTATTCTTCGTTGTTTGACTGAACTTACTTATTTATAAATTTGAAATGATTAATCAACAGGTTCTTAATTTTATAATCACTTTGTCATATTAACAATATTAAACGATGCCCCCTCGCGTGCATTTATCGACTAAATATGCTCTTCAATTTTAGAGAGCGCTAAGGGGAGGTAACAATGTGAAAGAACTCTATTGTTAAGCCTGCTTCTAAGCTTTGTCTTCACTCTTGATAAGGTGGAAAATCCACTCACAATCTGAAATTAAATTTATTTACGGTACCAGTAAA
The DNA here is from genome assembly GCA_038501625.1 of Corbicula japonica. Taxonomy (NCBI): domain Eukaryota; kingdom Metazoa; phylum Mollusca; class Bivalvia; order Venerida; family Cyrenidae; genus Corbicula; species Corbicula japonica. Next base: position 33,103 of record JAZAYU010001105.1, on the reverse strand, counting down.
CATATAGACAGCTTCATATATATAAAAATAATATCATAATAGGTATTCAGTTAACACAAACAGGTATAATAAATTATAAAGTGCACACCTAGAACCTGGTTTAAACCCCTAGTAGCAAATTATTTTGCCACTGACTGTTCCAAGGCGCTAACCCATACGGTTCTCTTTTTTGTTAAACAATCAACAAACGAATCATTTATTTTCCTCTCTTCTTTTTGCTGCAATGGGAGGCTGTATATATATACATATGAATTGTTTTCATATTCACATATTAAGTTCATCTGTTCCTGAAGATGAGCTAACATTATACAGTGGCTTCTTTCATTGTTTTACCAAGGTTGCTTATTAATCCATATTTTTAAATGACTACCAAGGGTACAGGGATTTATCTTGTCAATTAAATATTTTAAATATTGGATAAATTGATGAAGTGCCAATATTATTGTCTTAATACATAGAATGATAGATAAATCAGTGCCATCCTAATACACAGGTGGCAGTATCATTGTCTTTACCCCCCCCCCCCCCCCCCACTCCCCCAAAGACCCTGCTACAACCCTGAAAATATACCTTGGTACTTTCAGTCAACATAGTCTTTCAACATCTACACAAAATTAATCAGAAAAAAAAATCTCGTTGTTATACAAACATAATCAGTGACAAGGTAACAAGTCCGCTATATGTCTATTGCCCAAACAATGTGGAACATCAGATATCGTAGATTCTGCGTCTACAGTTCATGTTCAAGGTAAACAATGACATCTGCCATTCTTTCAAATCGGATGGTCTTTAATACAATCGGTTACCTCCTTCAGATTAAAGAAATGACTCTACACAGGCCATCTTTCTACTTTTCTTTAGTTTTCCGACTCGAAGGAAGCCATTTTGAATATAACCAATATAACCAATCAGATCGCGCGTTACAATACTCCGCTTGACAGATTCAAAATGGCTTCCTTCGAGTCGGATTTGAGACTGGTTTCCATGCTCAGTTTTATAACCTTGGACACAGGCTCTAAACCAGTCGCCATTTCAGCCAATCAGATGCTTGAGATTTGAGACTGGTTTCCAATCTCAGCTTTATAACTTACAATCCTTATCATATGGATCTGCAGGCTAATCTGGATCTACACTGGTCACATTAGTGATTAAAACCATAATTTTATTTGGAGTAAAGGGTTAATAATTTTTGCAATTGAAAGTTATAATATTCATTCAACATTAAGTGTATTTTCTTTATTAAAGGAAAAATATTGTTCAATTTTTACTTTATAATTCAAAGTAAATTAACTTCATCAACATAAATTTTGTAAAATTATACAACATTTTTTTTGGACATATATTTTAGCATAAACATAAATTCATGGATTTTGCGATAAAACACTGCAAAAAGAGTGCATATGATATCTTTGAAAGGATTTGAAATTACAGCACGCGCCAGAAGTGAAGTAAACAGAAAATCAATACATCCTGAATAACAATGATTTTCAGTTTTAGCCAGAAGTAAACATACTGTAAAATACATGTAGATATAGTATGTGGAAAACATATGTTCCAAAATTCAATGTATGTGAATTGGAAATGAGGTGGATGTTCAAATCTTGATAATAATATGAATACAATAGTACATTACTGTTATTCCAGCTGCTAAAATACATGTTACATCAGTTAAGTGATTGAAACTCACTTGAGTTTAATTCAAGATTATCTTCATAGTTGCTCTCATGCATGATTGTACAATGATTTTATTCTCATTATTACACTAGAATATGGATTCAACACTAGAAATAAAGATACAACGTCTACTGACTTGTTTATATATACTACAAAGAGAAGATAATTAATTCATAGCAGTACTTGCACACAGCATTGCGGAGTGTTACTTTCAGTTTATGAAGAAAGCCACCAAGCATACAAATTTAATAAACGCATAAAAATCAGTTTCAAATTTTTTTTCACCTAACCAGATTTTAACTACACAAGCACTGCATGACATGCATTAGATCAAAGTAAGATAGTTTTGATTGGTTTGGGATAAGCTGTTCCATTATATGAGACAAGCTCTCAGCGTTGTCTGACTGTTGCAACAGATCTGATTCATAATTATATCACTTTATGTTCCTAACTTCTTAATGCATGCAGAGAAGTCAATGATGCTATATGGTGATTGTTACTAACAGCATTTTAGGATTTTGGAGATGCTCAAATGGTCAAGCATTAACCTTCGTGTTCATTTTAATTCCGTCATATTCCTTTAGGTGCCGAGTGTAGATCCAGATCATCCTTTAAGTCTGATCAGTATTTACACTGTTTGCTTCTTGATTAGAAATGACTAATAAACCTTAAAGCAATCAGTGTACCTCCAGATCAGACTGCACAGATGTGCAGGTTTGTTATTATCTGGGTCTACAGCACTGTGCTGTTGTTATTATCTGGGTCTACAGCACTGTGCTGTTGTTATAATCTGGGTCTACAGCACTGTGCTGTTGTTATAATCTGGGTCTACAGCACTGTGCTGGCACATGGTGTACAAGTCATATTAAAAGGTTATGAACAACACTTGTTACATCTCAACCATTGTAGATCCAGATCACTGTGCAATTCCATGCACCCTAGCTACACTGTTTGCTATTTAGATTTCTGTTAAGCACCCACAAGTGAAACATGAATGGACTTGCATAATGATACCATTAAATAAATTCAGTGGATGAAAACAAAGGGAGACTAGATGGAATCTTTTTGTGGTGGAATAGTTCTGTGGCTGCACAGTGTATATTTGCCACATACAGTGCTTTCTGAAGAGCCTAATGTAAACCAAGCTCTGTATTCATGAGGCCAACAACTTGTGAGCCCTTTCCTCCATTTATACACGTTTTATAGCATTTGTGAGCAGTGTACATCCAGATCAGCTAGCACATCTGTAACTAGTGATCAGGATCTACACATTTCGCTTGTAGGTTCAATAGATTATTTTCAATCAAGATGCAGCCAGTGCAGATCTATATCAGATGGCATAGATGTGCTAGCTGATCGGGATCTACACTGGTCACACACACATAAAAGCATGTATATATAGAGTAAAGGGTTAACAGTCATACTCCAACATTGGATCTGAACTGAAAAACTACTTTTATTACAATATTTTAAATCTAAATCTTATTGGATCTACTAGTATCGTATGATAAATAGACTGCAATTTGTGATGTTTGAATTATTTGTAGGGGTTTATATGCCATCTTTTACAAGTTTTATCGGGCAATTTGTGCAACAAATAGAGAGGTCATCTTTCTCTGCGTTTGCTGTGGCAGGGACTTATGGGGGTGAGTATGGGTGTTCATTTGCCAACCAGATGTGACTTCCTGTTGGGAATGTAGAATGTACCTGGTCCTATGATCATGGTATAGAATGTATTTAATATATATGTCATATGCAAGCTGATGTGCTTTTCTAAGTAAGCAAATGGTTATTTACACAATTTTTTTTAAATCTTTGTTGCTTGGGTTAACACAGGCATTTGACTTGAATCAGTAAAAGAAATCTGGAGAACCAGTTATTTTGTTTTTGTTTTTGAAATTTCTTAATTTTCTTTCTTTCCAAAAAAAATGTTACAAAGGAGAAACAAGAAACCAATTGCTTTTGAAGTGAGTTCTGTATGATTTCACCAATTGGTGCTTTTAAGTATTTCAGCTTTTGCAGTAAAACATGGTTGTGGTATACTTATGGATTCTATTTATCAGGCTTGATGTAGCTAACAAGAAAAAAGCCATGCATGCTTTAACATACTGTACTAAACCATGAACAACATTTTGACATGTTCGTAAAATGTGCATTGTCTGTATAACACATTATACCACACAATTGTAACTTTTACAACAAATTTCTGGCAATGATCGTAATTTTTTTAAAGGTATATTTTTTCAGTTTGTACCACACAAGAATGCACTTTAGTTTTTATGTTACATACACATTAAAAAAATCATATCTGAATCACAAAATGTACTGAACTATTGTATTCATATTAGGTATCAAAGATAGCCACGGAGGCAGTGTCAGGGTGGGGTGGAGGGAGAAGGGATTGAAGGATGTAATGTCATGATTAGAAACTTACTTTTTCCTGAAGTTATTGGGAAGGTTTTGAAAATACCAATGTCTGTTAAATGCAAATCAATTACCTCATAATATTTTCTAGAAAAGTTTTAACCTGTTACTCTATATAATTATAGGCTTTTACCACATGGGCGGACAGTGTAGATCAAGATCAGCTGGCACATCCTGTTCGGTTAAAGATTCTTAGGTTATTTCTGACCAAGAAATGATCAGCATAGATCTAAATAAGAGCACATAATCCATTGGCACAGATGTGCCAGCTGATCTGGATCTACACTGGTCAGGCATGTTTTAAAAGGTGTATATAGGTCATAAAAAGTAAATAAAATGCCTTTCTGTGCAAGAAGAATTTTGATAATAATGAAATATATTGTAGTGCTGTAGTAGAGAGCATTGGACTAATCCACTTGTTGAGCATTATTTGCTTTATTACTTTTTCACTATCCTGGCATAAGCTCCTTGGTATCCAGGAAGATCGATCAAAATGAGCGCTCTCTGGCATACAGTCTAATATGTTCAGGGACTCATCTGGGGTAAGATTTCCGCTGCACATGTGTTTCTAGCCTCATGCAGTTCTTAACCACGCCATTAACCAGAAAAATCCATGAAAAACATCTGTGTTGCTTGATGCTAAATAAATAAGTAAAGTATGGCGTATTTCTAACCCAACAGGTTTTCACTACCCTGCCCGGCTGTAGATTGTCCATGGATTCCATGCAAAATTTGCACGGAAAATTTGTCCATGGAGTATTGGAACCGAATTCCATGGAAAAATTTGAAGGGGGGAGGGAAATTGTCCATGGACTTTACCACCTCTTTCCATGGACACTGTCCATGGATTCCATGGACACTGTCCATGGATTCCATGGACACTGTCCATGGTTTCCATGGACATCGTCCATGGACATACATTTTTATTTACTTTGTCCATGGACAGATTTGCTCAAGAATGGTCCATGGACATTACGCTGCTTTCCATTGAAGCTGCCTGCTGTTGTCCATGGACAGAGAAAATACCTGTGGATCTGGGGATCACTCATTTTCTGAATCAAAACAATTTTTAAAAACTCAGGAAATCATAGTTATGGATTGTTTATGCCAAATTACACAAAAACTTCTAGCATAACCTGTTGTATGCCTGTATTTGTTTGTTTCTCTGATGAGATTCATTGCATTTTTGGTTCATAGTTATAAATGTAAATAATAGAGGACCACAGGGAAGATTGGGCTTTCCCAGCCGTGTTTCCTCTTGAAATATTATTATTATTATTATTATTATTATTATTATTATTATTATTATATGAGCAATGTAGAAAAATGAATATAAGTTATTCAAATGCTGCAGAAAGTTTACACAGTTTTTTAAATGTTATACATGTATATTGCATATTTTATGTAATTCTCACCTTTTGCAGTTAGGATAACAAGTGACTTATTATTCAGTAGTCCATAAAACACTTTAAATCCAGTGAAATGTAAACACTAGTCAAAATCACTCTTAAATTAACTGGTTTACTAACTTTATAATCCTGATTGAAGCAAGCAGTTACTACACTGTATACTGTATGAATCCTTTAAGTTTTCAAATAATGCTTGGGTTTTATTGCTTCCTGTAATGTATCTATGGCAACATCTATTTAGATTTCTGGACATTATGTAATCCCAGACTGCACCCTCCCAAGTGAAATGATCAGTAGGTGAAAATATTCTAGGTATCATCATAAACTCTAGGAAGCTGTTCCATGGACAAAGACTTCCATGTTAACTTTGTCTTTTCCATGGACAACTTTCTATGCTGGCCTGTACTTTCCATGGAAACTAACTTGCTTTCAATGGACAACTTTATCAATGTCCATGGAAAATAGCTTTCTTTTCCATGGACAGTGCATGGAATCTCACTTTCCATGGAAAATATCAATTTTCCATGGAATTCCATGCTATGTCCATGGAAATCCATGCATTTTCCATGTGAAATTGCACATGTCCATGGAAGATCTACAGCCGGGTGGTTTTAGTTCACTTATTTCAAGGAAGATTCCAGAACATGAATGTTCTCTTACATACAGCATTATATGTGCAGGGTCTCATCTGGGGTAAGCTTGGTTTCTATATCTTTCTACACTAACATGGGTGAAAAATTCAGGATCATGCCTGAAATTCAGGATTCTGTGTGTCTAAAAATGGTTGATTTTCTTATTTTCCTTATGTTAATTGACAAATCTTAAGGATTTCAAGTTTTCCAGAATTCCCAATTTTCACCCATGCACTTAACCTTTATCACCATTTATACAGGTTTAAGGCATGTGCGAACTGTGTAGATCTAGATCAGCCATCACATCCTTGCTGTCTCATCAGGACCTATACTAGATGTGTTGGCTGATCTGGATCTTCACTGTTCAACCATGAATAACAGCAATTTCCCATGGTGTAAAGGGTTAACTAGCTTTTCTTTATCTGTTACATGGTAAGTTAAGTGCACACATTTACTCAGCAAAAGTCATCTTCAGACAAACAAAATGAATGAAATATAATAATGAGAAATAATTGCAAGGTTCAAGCTAAATTTACTGCTTGTTAAAAATTAAAGCACAAATAAATAAAAGACCTTGGAAAGCCTCTGCAAATATTTCCACCAGCTTTGGTTCGCTGATGATAGATAATCTGGCTAGCTGTGTACACAGTTTGGTATTCATTTCTATGCAGTTTTCAGAATTAATAAGCTATTCATGTAACTAACTTGGCAGTAAATTTGCACCGAATCAGTTAACATATTTGGCATCCAATCCTGCATCTGGCATCCAATCATGTTAAGTATCCGGAAACTGTTAATTTAAAACATACCTGGTCCCTTGTTATTTAACATGTCTAGTATCCCGCCATACCTTGCCCAAAATCATGTAACAAACCTTGCACATAATCTTCTAACATCACACACACAATCATATACCTTATAGAGGTACCCAAGCATATATACCATACAATCATGTAAGTGAACCTATCTGGACCCTAAAAATCATGAAACAGGCAGCCAATCATGTAACTTATCAGGCAGCCATTCATGTTACTTATAAATCAGGCAGCCAGTCATGTCACATATCAGGCAGCCATTCATGTTACAAATCTGTGAGACAATCATGAGACATGTAATAAATCTTATCTGGCAGCCAATCATGTAACAATTCTGTTAGACAGTCATGTATCTCAGTCACGTGAAAATATGTTAGACTGTCATGTAACTTGGCAGCTAATCATGTAATATATCTGGAAGCCAATCATGTAACAATTCTATTAGACAATCATATAACATATCTGCCACTTTAAGTCATTAAAAAAATCTTGTAGACACTCACATAACGTATCTGCCTCTCAGCCATGTAAAATGTTTGGCACATAATAAAAAAAACTGTCAGCCAATCATGTAACATATCTGCCAAGCAATTCTGTAACATATTTTGCACACAATCATGTACTATGTATGCCACACAATCATTGTCGGAAATCAGTGCAACACAAGTGTTCAACTGAACACCCATCTAATTTTTTATAGCCTCTCTTAGCCCTCAGAACAAAGATGGTTTGGCAGAAAGAAGTGAACATTAGATAATTAAATCTGTTTAATTTTCAATCATCCGAATACCTAGCAAGGTGTCAGGCTATCAGTTATACAGCTTAACTGGTACCCAATCCTGCAGGTGCCAAGACACTTACAAACTCCCTCATGGTAACTTAACAATTATTCAAAACTTTCCAAAGTATATTTACTTAATCTGAAATGGATTGTATAATTAATTTTCAAATGATTTCTTTAGAAGAAAAAGTTTTTGATGGTCTGTAAACATTAAACTTCATTTGCTAGAAATAACTTTTCATTTTCATATATCCTTTAAAAGACTTAGATCTATAGACATGGCACTCAAATATGATTTTGTGAGGATATTAACATGAATTTGTTTTAATAATCCAACATTATTTCTAATTTTAGAACATTGTTGTGTGGAAGTCTGGGATCTTTAATTATGGAAACTTATGGATGGCAAATGGTATTTTATTTTTTGGGTAAGTTGCAAATGTTTTTTAAAATGCTTTGTACTACATTTTATTTGCCCTGTGTACAGATTTTGTGTGAAGTACACAATATTTCAAACAGGCCACATATTAACCCTTTCCTCCATAGATACACCTTTATTGCAAGGGCAAACAGTTTAGAGTCAGATCAGCCGGCACATACCCATGCTGACTGATCAGGATCTAAACTGTTTGCTTTTTTATTTGTTTTGGTTATCCCTGACCAAAATCCGACCAGTGCAGATCCTCCATATATACCCATTTTTACGCATGTACGACCATGTAGATCCAGATCAGTCTGCACATCTGTGACATCTAATCAGGATCAACACTGGTCACATATTGGTCAGAAATAACCTAATGAATCAAAAAGCGAACAGTTTAGATCCAGATCAGACGGCACGGATGTGCCGGCTGATCTGGAATTAACTGTTCGCCCTCGCAATTAAGGTGTTTCTATGGAGGAAAGGGTTAAACCACCATTACCTGTACACATTCTTTTGAAATAAAGTTAATTTGCTTTATTGATTTTAAATTGTATATTTTCTGGATACAAGTCCCTGATGGAAATTAAGTCTCGGTCTCAGATGAGTGACCTTTGTCAAACTATTTTGAATTGTGTCTTGATCCTCTAAGGTATATAAAGTCTATAGGAAAATTTTGGAAAAGCTATGAAAAGCTACTTGATTTGCCATGTTATTGGCTAAATAATGCATCCATTTTTTTTCTCCATTGCAGGCGTAGTACTTAGCTTAACCAGTTACTCCTTAAATAAGGCTTATCAGATCAGCATGCACATCAACTGTCTGATCAGGCTAAACACTGTTCGATTCTTGGGTCAAATAACCGAGTGAATCTAAAGTGAACACTCAATAAATCTCGATCCAACTGCACATTTATGCAGGCCGATCATGATCTACCTAGTATACACATAGGTTAAAACTGTATCGATGGAGTGAAGTTTGTAAAGTGGACCTAACATAGCAATATTTTTTATGTTATTTTTATCTGAAAATATGAAATTTTGCATATATTTCAGGTATATCAGGATTGATATGGATGTTGTGTATGAGATACATTTTAATTAATCGCCATAGACATAAATATATGCCATTTGTCTCGGTAGACAAAAAACCGCCACCAGCTACGCCCAAAGAACAGTCATCTACCCCCTGGGTAACACTATTCTTCAAAGCATCATTCTGGTGAGTCTGGTTGCTTTTCTTTCATGTTGTCCCACATAACTAACTTTGCTTTCAATCAGTGTGTTTTTATTGAATGCTTGATCAATACAAGACCTTAGCTAAGTATGTATTAGAACTCAATTCATCCAACTGCTATACAAATAACACAGTGTACACTCGAAAGTCCGACCCTACTTCCGATAGCGCTGACTATACACATAGCCATCACGAAGGAGCTGGTTAAAAAGCGGGTAAGAAATTGAATAAAGAGTAATTATTTAATTCTTTTACTTTAAATACTTAGACTAGCAAGAAATAGAGTGCGTCGAGATATAAAATGAACCTGATACGACGTTAACTTCGAAAAAATACGATCGATCACCAAAATTTCCCCAAAAAATGTCAATCGTGTCACTTCAAACGTCCATTTCAAAGCTTTATTTACATTGTTTGGCCGAAATTCGTTTTACTATGTGAAGTGTATTCATTACTGTATCACTTCATGTATTTAAATCTTGTCCCAACCCGCTAGTTTTCGAAAAACTCGAATTTTCATTTGCACTGGTTGTGTGACAAGATGGTACGGCTACTAGCAAAGTCTAAAAAACAAATGGTCCGGCTACTAGCAGTCTTTATGTACGGCTACTTGGGTTGACTAAATAATCTTTTTCATCAATTTAGTTGTTGTTCTGGCGTCATATTATAAATTATTATTAAATATCTCTAAAATAGTTTGAATATAGGCTAAAAATGAAATATTTTGATAATTTTCATCGCCTATTATCTCTGTAGCAGTATGCCGCAATCCCCGTTACAAATATACTATGGACTTCTCTATTTTCGTAAATCATATTTAAAAAATCCGCCCATATACGTACAAAATAGACTTGCTTCAGCAGAACACTCGCATTTTGAAACATACTGCATAGAAAGTACATATTTGATATTTGGTTTCTGGTGAAATGTTAACAAATCTTGAAAGCGACGACAAAACTCGTGTATAGTTACTCCACATTGAAATGAATTGGTAAAAATTTGTGTTGCATAATTATTTCCATTTTACGCACCATTTGCAACGATGCAATATAACTCCTTAATCAACTCGACTTACTCTAGAAGCCCAAACGCATTTCCCCAGGATCGTATAGCATATTCCCCCATACACGCACGCACGCACGCACGCACGCACGCACGCACGCACGCACGCACGCAGGCAAGAGTTTTGTTGATTGTAAGAAGTGCTTTTGTGTACATGGTGATTTGGGCTTCTGAGTGGTTTGCAAAAAGTGTCTGCTAATGGTTGCAACTGATACAAATCTTTTATAGATTGGCTAAAACATATTTTTGTCGAGCGCGCTTGCGGTTATAGGTCGACTTAGTCGCCACTTTTGGCGGTTCGGTGTATGTGCGTGCGTCCGTCCGTCCGTGCGGATTTGTCCGGACCATTTCTCCTATATGAATGGAGGAATTTCTGTAAAACTTCACACAAATGTTCACCTCAATGAGTTCTAGTGTCGCGCAAACATTGTCTTAAATCCAACTCCGATGTTCAGCCAATGGTTTCTTCTTACCAATCAGACATTTTTTTTGCGTTACGACATCTTTCAAGGTTTTGCGTCAATAAACGATGTAGTCAATGGAATTTAAACAATTTTCTGTGAGATTGTCAAGCCATTTAAAAGTGTACAGTTCAGTGCCATCGTTTATTTCCATTGCATCCCATTATAACTTGTATAGTAAATATCCAATGATTTCTGCGGCGACCATTTCTAGCTACGCATCAAAGGTCTCTTGTATACATATAATTTCATTAAATAAATTCGCCATTAATGCTTATTTCTCAGACCACTGAATGATTCGGGGACGACTAGTAGCCGTACCATTTTTTAGAAGAAAACGCTAGTAGCCGGACTGTCAATTGGCTAGTAGCCGTACCATCTTGTCACACTACAAGCGCTAATGAAAATTCGAGTTTTTCGAAAACTAGCGGGTTGGGACAAGATTTAAATACATGAAGTGATACAGTAATGAATACACTTCACATAGTAAAACGAATTTCGTCCAAACAATGTTAATAAAGCTTTGAAATGGACGTATGAAGTGACACGATTGACATTTTTTGGGGGGAAATTTTGGTGATCGATCGTATTTTCTCGAAGTTAACGTCGTATCACGTTCATTTTATAACTCGACGCACTCTATTTCTTGCTAGTCTAAGTATTTAAAGTAAAAGAATTAAATAATTACTCTTTATTCAATTTCTTACCCGCTTTTTAACCAGCTCCTTCGTGATGGCTATTTGTATATTCAGCGCTATCGGAAGTAGGGTCGGACTTTCGAGTGTACACTGTGAATAAGCTACGAGGGATGATTCAAAAGTTTTGTCACTGCCTCGATTACACAACAAATTGACGTCAGATTGTTTTATGTTAAGTATATACTGATAAACAAACATGATTTCAGTTATATTAAGCAATAATATTTTAAGTTTAACAGTTACACCGCTGAAAAAACGATGTTTTGATAAAACCGCTATTAGCTAACCGCCTCACGCCTAATTGTCAGTGTTTCCCGGTTAAATAAAGTTTATAAATTTCAGGAAAAAAAACACACAAAAGCAGGAGAAACATTTTTGACGTGATGCGGTAAAATATTGTGAGCAGCAGTTTAAGTATAAATAAGGTGATTGCACGTTAACTTTCGCAATGCATAGTTGACAAATATCTTTTAAAACAAGAAAATGTTGAAAGTTTAAAATATGTCGCATGGCGCGATATTACATTTTTGCCACAAGCTAGGAAAATCGCTCCTGGTAACGATGAAAATGATAACTTAAAATATAGTGAAAACAAGATAAAATGAAGACTCGTCTGTAGATGATATGAACACTTGGGAGAATTTCATTTGATTTATATAACACCTGCCTATAAATTATCTGTGTTGTTTTTCAGGTCCATGATAGTAGGCCATTTCTGTGAGAACAATGCATTTTTTATTCTGGTAACTTTCCTGGTTGCCAACTTATTTCCATGAAAATTTCCCAGATGCAAAGGTAACTCTAAATGTAGATTATAAACTGTGTAGATGATACACTATTGAGCAAAGTTAGATATATTAATAGAGTGTAAGTTCTAAAAAATAATTTTAGCAACAAGCCATTTGTGTTCAGTTTGGGAAATGTAGTTTTTATTTGAGAGAAAAAAAAACATAATTTAAATTTTAGCAAAGATGCATGGTATTATGTGATCACATAAGGCAGCTAGATGTCACAGTGGCATTCTAAATGTTATCTTGATCAAGTAAAGTAACCAGCCTGTGCCAAAGGTTATAAAACTAAGCATGGAAACCAGTCTCAAATCTCAAGCATCTGATTGGCTGAAATGGCGACCAGTCGCCATTTCAGCCAATCAGATGCTTGAGATTTGAGACTGGTTTCTAATCTCAGTTTTATAACCTTCAGCCCTGATTGGATCAGTAATTCTGATTAAATGCTCTTAAATTGTGAAAAATGACATTGTATGAACTGTCAAACTTTTTGGTATCTGATCTTTGGAAACTTTAGAATAATGTATGCTGGCAAAGTTTATTGATCAGGTTTGGAAACTTAACCAGTAAAAATGTGCATAGGCACCACTGACAGTGTCAAGCTAGATAACCAGCCAGTTCAGATAAGCATCACAAGAGTTATTGGCTTTGATTAAAAAAAACTTGTCCAAATTGGAATTGCCAGGACTTGTGTAAATGACTAACTGTTACAGTCTTAATCGAAACTTGACACTGTTTTAATAGACATCTGATTCGTGTGATGGAATTAAAAGCATTTTCATATACTCGCATGCACATTTCAGCTTTCCTCCCAATTTTTATGTGGGCATATTTGAGATAGACAACATTACTTGTTATATCATATGTTTTGTTTTCTTTTCTGTGACATGCTACATTTTGCATGATGCTCTTGTTCTCTTTCAAAGGAAAAAGTAGGCTTCATTTTCTGGATTAAAGGTAATGCAATTTGTCTAATAGCACTGGCTTTATTTAATAACTTGTACAGAAAGATCATAGATTACACCCTTAGAAATTCACTGTTACATTTCAGGGCTTGTCGTTTAATGTGATACCATGGGTTGTAACTATACCAAGTTCAATATTTGGAGGCTGGCTGGCAGACTTCATGATCATCAAAGGTAGCTACACTTGGTTATTACTTTAACACTTTATTCCATAAATACATGCTTATTGCATGGGCAAACAGTATAGATCCAGATCAGCCTGCACATCTGTGCCATCTGATCAGGATCTACAATGTTTGCTTTTCGGTCATTAATAACTTAATAAATCAAAACAGCAAATAGTGCAGACCGTGATTGGACAGCATGAGTCGCACATGCGTTAAAATTATATAATATATGGAGTAGAGGTTCAAAATCCTCAAATCGTCAGGTTGTGCTATTTGAAACATCTCATTCTTAGATCACAATAACATGTTATGAGATGACAGTGGCTTATGATGATTTTGTAATTACAACTTGTGATCTGGAAATAAAGCATGTAAAGTTGTGCATGTTTAATATCTCATAAATGTTACATAAAACAGTCTATCTAATAAAAAAAGTTACAGACAAGATTTATGTTCATAATTTGCTGTGTGAAAGACTAACAGATTTTACTTATGACATATTTGTGATGTGAGTCTGTAATTTAGGATTGTTTGCATATGAAATTTTGTATGTAGCCTTTAAACAACTTATTTAAAAAAGAAGGTTTTATATTTTATTTTTCAGGTTTTAGTGTCACATTTGTGAGAAAATTTATGAATGTAAGTGAACATTTAGACAAAGACATCTTATTTTATTTCATTTAAACCATTAGTGTTGATTGTTTTCAAGAAAAAGAGTAGTGATTTGAATATATCATAATCTCACAGCAACATTTTGTGTTAAATTGACTGTGGCCTGCACTTATATGTGGTTATCTCATGCATTAGCAGGTTATTTATTAGTATCAGTCATTCATAGAAATACAATCCTAATTCCTAACCAGAATGGTGCATCCATATTTTCCTTTTCATAAAATGTTAAAACATATATGTACAGGAATTTGCATCTATAGATCTTAACTGTTGTTAAAGAAAAAGTATTCTGTTAAAAATTGACTTCAGTGAATATCTCCAGTGCTAAAGATTATAAAACTGAGATTTGAAACCAGTCTCAAATCTGAAGCATCTGATTGGCTGAAAATAATGGTGACCAGTCGCCATTTCAGCCAATCAGATCCTATGGTCTAGGAATAGATTGTCGTGACACAGCTTAAAATCAACAGATGCAATATGCATGTGTTCTTCGGATTAATACAAGTGATCACATTTCAGACTATAACAATGTTAGGAACAGCAACTTTCCTTGTGGTGATATCCTACACCACTACATATACCGGTGCCTTGGTGTGTATGGCCTTAGCTGTGTGTTGTTGTGGCTTCCATAACAGTGGTATACTGGTCAATCCACAAGATATTGCAACTAAACACGCAGGATCAGTGTTTGGTAGGTCGATGCTTGAGATTTATTTTCTCAGTTGCACTGGGAAGTGACAAAATAATGTTTATAATTAAGATGCCAAAATATATTTAACCTTTTACTCCATTTATACCGGTACACATTTTATTGCATGTGCGACCACTGTAGATCTAGATCAGCCGGTGCAACTGCCATCTGATCAGGATCTGCAGTTTCCTTTTTTGGTTACAAATAATCAAATAGATAAAAAAAGCTAACAGTGCAAATCCTTATCAAACCAAACGGATGTGCCAGCTGATCTAGATTTACACTGTTTGCCCAAGCATACAGGTATATACATGTATATGGAGGAATGTGTTAATTTGGTACCTAACACAGTTTGTGTTATTACAAAAAGTCCTCCAGTGTATGAATGAATGTAACAAATTTAGTAGTTTACAACTGTTTTATTCCTTATTTCAGCCTCTTTGTCTCTTTCATGAGGATATGTTATTTCACAGCTAAGTAATATCACTCTTTACTATTTAATCTTTAAATCCATATATATAGGTTATCATCATGTGTGCAACGAGTGTAGGTCCAGATCAGCTGTCACATCTGCTAAGTCTGATCTAGATCTAGATCTCTGATCTGTACTGTTCACTTTTTGGTGAGAAATATTCTAATGAATTGAAAAGTAAACAGTGTAGATCCTGATCAGACTGCACAGCTGTACCAGATGATCCTGGTCTACACTCTTTGCCTGGCCAAAAAGGTTATTTATATGGAGAAAAGGATTATATAATGTTCAATCAAATGTTCCATTTACTTATTAAAGATGGATATTTCCGGTCAGGCTGGAGTTGTGGCCCAGTAATTGCCCTGAAATTGACCATGTTTGTTGGCAATTTGGTGCTCTTGTTCTTGAATAGCACCAAAAAGAATCTTTCGCTCCTGTTGACAAAGTTCGTTAAGATTGTCTCAGTCTTTTTATTGGGACTTTTGAAAATGTTTTCAGTTAAGCACTTATTAAGACATTGACTGTTGAGTACAAGTATGTTTCTGTTTCTCTGTTACAGGTATTATGAACATGGCAGGTGCAATCCGAGGATTCATAGGCGTATATATGGCAGGACATATTTCAGAAGCAACAAAAAGTCGGGGTGCAGTATTTAACCAAATAGCAGCAGTGTCAGTATTTGGCTGGATAATATATACTTTGTTTGGCACAGGAAAACAAGTGATATGAGCTTAACGATTTTAGCAAGTTTTAATTTATAATTTTACATGACAAAGGGACCAGCAGTTCTTTGGGAGATACCATAATTTGATTGCCTGTGATGATTCATTAGTACAGTCGGCTTGGAAAAGGTCAGATATCCAGTCAGACGGTGGCTGATTCGTCCGGAAGGCCTGATCCATTGTGTTAGGTCTTAATACTTGATCCTTAACCATTAACTCTATAAATAAGCCTATTACTGCATCAGCATACAGTATGTAACCAGATTCGCTGGCAGATCCAGACCAGATGGCATGGATGTCCTAGCTGATCTACATTTGCCACGTGTGATAAAAGGTGTATCAATGGAGTAAAGGGTTAGTGTGTAATGTGCTCACTTTTAATGGAACTTGAGCATCACAGGGCCCAAGATCGTAAAACTAAAACTGGAGACCAGTCTCAAATCTAAAGCATCTGATTGGCTGAATTGGCGACTGGTCCCCATTTCAGCTAATCAGATCCTTGAGATTTTAGACTGGTCTCCAGACTTAGGTTTATGATTATGGACCCAGACAATGCATTGTTTAGTAGAAAACTGTTGATGGAGCAGTTAAAAATTATGTAGACTGATTTAGGTGACCTTTGATGGTACCTAAAGGCAGCTCTAGTCTGGAAGAAGTTTTGTCAATGTGGGAAAATGATGTCAAATTCTTATGAACAGTAATGCATAGTACATGGGCCCAGATTTGTACATTTAAGTAACAAGGGCAACTTCTGGAACTACATTGTCTGTACTCAACTGATAGTTTTAAGAAGAAGAAAAAGAAGAGATGTCTTAACCAGCTCATTTCATGTTTTGCACTTAACTCACTATTGATTTTAAGCCAGCCCATCTGATGCATTGTGAAACTTAGGGCTGTTTTATATTAATTTAATAACAGAATCATGAACATTGCACACTGCTTTGGTCTACATTGCTTAGTAATCAAGGACTCAACCTTTATTTTACTGCAAACAAAAACAAAAACTTTGTAAAAAACTAAAAAATTGCTTAGTTTTCAAGGAAATTACATTTGAGTTCATTACTGAATACACATGTATTTGAAATGATAATTATTTGTTTGGATGATGTTATTTAGCTGATCAGTAAGCCAATACTTTTGTGATATTTATATTGGGCTGAAAAGTGAAAGAAAAACTAGCAGTTTGTTTCTTGATCTTTAGCCATTAAACTGCTGGACTTCAGACAGTCCGTTCATTGTTCATTGAGGGGTTTTGTAGAAATATATTGGCATTTCAGCAAACAGTGTGTGAGAACATGATCAGACAACATGGATGTACAGTGCCCAAGGTTATAAAACTGAGCATGGAAACCAGTCTTAAATCTCAAGCATCTGATTGGCTGAAATGGCGACCAGCAAAAAGTAAACGACACAAAAAGTGGAACTAGCAATGATGAAATAACTAAAAAATATTGTTCTGTTTCCCTTTTCACGACCATTCGAAAAGTGGTTTTAGAAGTCATTTAGCACAAAAAGGATAAGCAATGCATGCAAAAGATCTGAGTTACAGGTTAATTTACAGCAATCTCAGATTATTATAAATTTTCTTTCTTCCCTAGGACTGTATACCATTGGAACAACCTACCACCTACTGTTGCCCTCCTCCCTACCCCAGAGCAGTTCAGTGCAGCTATATCTAGCATTGAACATGTCTCGCCCTAGTTGTACAGCCCCCTGATCTATCTAACGTCAGATGAAGTAGAAAAATGTTGTCTTTGAAGTTGAAGCATATACAGCTACGTTAAAGAGACTTATGTATATTGTAATACAGTGATGATAATTCAAATGAAATTCAAATGAAAGCAATTTTAAATTTCATTTCTATAGATGTAGACGCAGCAGCAGCGGCAGCAGCAGCATGCAGCGGCTCCATTAGAAACAACAACAACAAATATAAAAGCCATAGAAACACGACAGTGACTTGAATCGATATAGAGTTTGTTAGTTATAGGCTAGGTGGGGGTCAATATTTTACAGATAAAATCGGGGGGTCATTATTTTATAAGGGGAGTCAGTATTTTATAGAAAGGGGTAATTACTTTATATAAAATAATGACCGGGAGGTCATTATTCTATGGGGGTCACTTTACCACGTTACACCGGCTCGATTTGATTGAGCCTGTTCACGGGCAGTAATGGAAATGCATATTAGTGTCTATTATGCTTAGCCCCGGGTCGAGTGCAACGCAATAATTACATCAGTCAACAGTACAATTTGGATCCATCCCAAACGACGATGTACATATTGTCGGTATTTTCAGATAAATACCATTCCATGTTAGCGGCCTATCCGGTCCCCAGATAAAAATGTAATATATGCATGTCAGCAATAACCACATCCAAAAAACTGACCCAACAGGTAGGGAGGAAATTGATCAACTTCATTATAGATGAACATGAGAACCCGAGGGGTTACAACATTGGAACATTCAACGGCAAAACAATTTAAATTAATTTAACCAAACCGGTCCTCATATGAACAAACAAGTACAAGTTGTCTAGGGGAATTAGCTCCAACCCACCCACCAACTCGTCAATGTTGCATGCAAAAAGCGGACACATAAAGCATAAGAAAAGCTTATAGAATTGTCAAGGAAACGGTGGTACTCGATGACTTTACTGAGACCAGAGCTCTGGAGTCAAAAAGAGTCAGGAAAAGATATTTCGTGAAAGTTGAAAATAGTTTGCGGTCTCAACTATTTCTGGCGAAAAACGGAAGGAAGACCACGTTCACACTTGGCAAAGACAGTGCTCCAGCTACGCCAGAGAACAACTTACATCGTTCTCGCTGGAAGATGCTTTAACATCAATTGAAAGTTTAAGTCATTCAGTAGCTAGTTTTGAGGCAGCCAAAGTATGTATGGATATAACAGAATCAATCTCTACACAGAGTTGTCGCTCCTTAACTCGCTTTTTTTACGTATGACTGCAAGGAACGACAATTCTGTACGGCGATTGATAACAGAATGTGATATTCCAGGACAGTTCGAACATGAGAAATTCCCACATTGAAAAAGAATGTAAGAAGTATCGAGAAGTTTGCAGATAGCCTCAAATAACGAAGCTGGAAAAAAGTGACTTAGATTACAGATAACGTTGTCATGCATTTGGGTTAGCCTACGAAATTTATTAACCAAATGAAAGCTTACAAGAACACCGACAGATAGAAGCTAGAGAAGGAAGTGTTAATTGTAACTCTTAATCATTGTATAAATAAAACAGCCCAATAATGATTGCATCAGAAACAATATATAGCTAGTGGTTCAGATAAAAATAGCAGAACAGTCACCTGTCATTTTTGAACTATGTACAGTCAAAAATCAGTTCCGGCACATTTTAAGGTTCACAACAATATTGTTTTGAAATTTTGAGTTGTCAAAATAAAAGTAAGATTTTTCTTGCATTTTGAACAGTTAAAGTCAATATATTTACGTAATTTAATAATATATATTGACAAAAACATCAAGACAGTTGAGTTGAGGAAAATATAAATATTTAATACAAATGAAGGTATTTTTAAATGTAGACCATAGCGTTTTGCAGATGATCATGTGTGAAAGATTGAAATTAAAGAATGGTACTTTAATTGGTACTTTGGGCACCACCGAATAAAAGCCATGATTTGTAAACTAGTGTTATTGGGATTAATTTCATCAATCTGCAAATGTGTTATATAATCATATTTTTGAGGTAAAAGATAATATGACTATCCCTGATAGTTAAAAAGAAGTAAAGTTTTCTTGAAAAAAAGAAAGAATTGAAAATGTTATTCTCATCAATCAATAATCAAAATAAAATATTCAAACCTCGTATATCCTTCTATAAAAAAAACATACCTTTATTACCACCACGACCTCGTTTTAACTTTCCCTATTTGAAAAGGGGAATTCAAGACTTTCGCAACAGAATTTTTAAACACCAGGACCTGCTGATAAGGCTTCAAATAATTTTAATCATAGTGTGACGTACACACTATTCTGAAGAGATTAAAAGCACTAATGCATATACACTGACGTCTTCATCTGAGATTGATATTGTTACCGCACACACTCTACAAATTACAAAATTTAGAATCAGTGTTGAGCCGGAACAAAACAAATTCCATACTATGTATTTGGTTGCCTAAAATGGAAAAAACACCGTACAAAACAAGATTTATTCCAAACGCTAGTTCCTGCACATCTACTACATTATCCATGCTCTTAACATTTTGTCTTACAGCTATTAAAGATCATGTAATTAGGTGTTGCGAAAAACTTTTTGAAACCACTGGCAAAAATTTATTTTGTTCTAAAACAAGTTCAAATGACGTGTTAAAAAGCTTACATCAAATATCTTTCAAGCGTTCCGTTTGTCTACTTATGATTTCACCACTTCTTTTCCTCAAAGCGTTGTTTGTGCCGTGTGGCGGCTGTAAAATGTCTACCCGTACATTCAATCAGTGCTGTTATCAGTTACGTCCTTTGAAGGTCGTTGAGCACTATACTTATGTACTATGTTAATAGTACTTCTAAAATTGCTTTTGTTAAAATATTTTGGCCAGTTGATAGATGGGTGGTTTCAATATCCCAACCAATATAGATTTGGATATTGTTCAATCACCCCAAGGATATACTTCCTGCTTTTTAGCTCACCTGAGCACGAAGTGCTCATGGCTAGCTTTTGTGATCGCCTGATGTCCGTCGTCCGTCGTCCGTCCGTGCGTCGTCAACTTTTCTTCAAACGACTTCTTCTCCTGAACTCCTGGGCCAATCTTGCTGAAACTTTGCAGGAATGTTACTTGCATTCAGCTTTACCAAAATTGTTCAAATGGTTCCAGTCCATTGCCTATCGAGATTTTGAACATGAAATTTTTGAAAATCTTCTTCTCTGAAACCGTAAGGCCTAGAACTTTGATATTTGGTGTGTAGCATCACCTAGTGGTCCTCTACCAAGATTGTTCAAATAATGGTCCTGGGGTCAAAATTGGCCCCGCCCGGGTGGGGTCATGTGTTTTCCTTATAAATATATAGCAAAAACTTAAAAAATCTTCTTCTCCAAAACCGCAATGGCTAGAAGTTAGATATTTGGCATGAAACATTGTCTAATGGACCTCTAACAAAGTTGTTCAAATTATGGCCCTGGGGTCAAAATTTGCCCCGCCCCAGAGGTCATGGGTTTTCCTTATATCAATATATAGCAAAAACTTAAAAAATCTTCTTCTCTGAAGCTGTAAGGCCTAGAACTTTGATACTTGGTGTTTAGCATCACCTAGTGGTCCTCTACTAAGATTGTTAAAATTATAGCCGTGGGTTCAAAATTTGCCCCGCCCCAGAGGTCATGGGTTTTCCTTATATCAATATGTAGGACTCAGATCATGGGTGGGTCCCTTATCGTGGGCCGATTTCCAAATCGTGGGCCGATTTCCAAATCGTGGGCCGATTGCAAAATCGTGTGTAAATTGCAAAATTTTCATCTATGCAGAATATAAGACCGATCAAAAATAACAAACTCATATTAACATCTAAACACAGAATTGTTTAATCATTTTTGATAAAACAATAAACAGGCATGACTGTTTTTATTGGTATCCTCATGAACAGATCCGTCAGCAGCATCTGCGATAGTGTAAATTTTTCCGTCGTTTGTCGGTGGCTAATGCACTTTCCTTGGCGAAAACAAACCCCAAAACAGACTTAATATAACTAGTTCTGCTGCAAGAGCAGGATTGAGTCTGTAATATATGTTTTTCTCCGACGTTTGGGTAGAAGGAGACGTCCTCCGTAAGGGACTGGCTGAACTGTTCCAATGGGTACATTGTCCGATGTAAATCGCGCACTTCGACACTTGTCAGCCTTTGTCGTTTCTGTTCCTAAAGGAAGCAAATGTAAGAAAACAAATTGAGTGAAATGCAAGGATCTATAAAGTAATTACAATTGAGTGTACTACACCTACGACCGCAAGCATCGCCGAAGCAACGTAGTGACATGCCAGGCGAGGCGTTCGGATTGCATAGATCGCGGAACGACGGTGCGCACTTGTAATGCCGTCGCTCTGTGTTATATGAGCGCAGTTGGTCGCGCTACGACCCACTGGATCTCCGCGTCGTACACAGACACGACAGTGCGAAAGATGTGTTTGTCGGATGTGCATGCAGGGAGATTGTACGGCGTTCACTGAGATGTCTATAGCGCTTGTACAGATTGTTATTTAATTTAACTGCACTTTAAACCATACTCTCTCTCTTTCTCTTCATTTTGGCTACTTGGGGAGGATGTGTCATTCTGAATGCGACAATTCCTAATATGCATACTTCACTTTTTTACAATTAACGGATCTGACACGGACAAATGCAGACAATCTTAATCACTCCCATCGGTTCATGCATGAGCAGCCGTATGCAAACGATGGTCTTCATCAGGGCGGTGTGGAGGCATCGTGGTAGCGCAGACAATCGCCAACAAAAGCTCCGTATGAACGCTATATACAAGTAATAATCTCACATTGATTCCCTCTTTTCCAGTTTTCGAGTTTTGAATACTTACAGGCTCGTCAGTTCCTCTTCCACCCCAAAATGCCTTCTGTACGACTGTTTATAATATTCGCTTACATTGGGCTGTGACCTTCTGTACGACTGTTTATTATATTCGCTTACATTGGGCTTTGAATAGAAAAGTTGTAAAGTTGTTTTCATTGATCTACTGCCATATCATGAATCGGATTTCAAATGTTCAGATTGCGACCATGGAAATTATAAATAAATGCATATTTGACATTGAAACTTGATTTTGTAGTTTTAGGTAAAACGGTTTTTTTTAACTCAAAATTGTGACCTGTGTTATTTTACTGCAAAGACATGTCCATAAATAAGATTGACTTTTGATGAATGTCTGCAAATATCACATCCAGACCTGCAAGAAAACCAACGTACACAGTCATGAAACCAAACAACTCAATTATAAATGTTTAAACTTGCACACATTTTAAGCAATATTTTGAATATTATGTACGAAGTACTCCTTTTAATATTTACTAATAATCAATGTCTACATACTGCAAAAATACGTTTTTGGGCTCGGGATGTATTGGCTGAAGGGATCCGGGATAGGCAATTCCTCCGATGTACTCTGAAAATTTTAAACACGAACCTGTAGAAATAGCTTTAACGACTAAATGAGCGTGCAAAATGTTATTAAATGTTAGTGAAAAGCTTGAATTTGTTTTCCAACAATGATATTTTAGAACAGTACTAAAATGGACTGCTTTCCGATCACCTTTGAAGTACATGATACCTGGGCAGATCACGGGAAAAGTTGTTTTTGGGAATAAGAATTATCAAAGATTAAATGTAAATACAGCGTATATGCGTTTGCCGGGACTGAAATACCGGTAAGATTTGGTGTGCGAATTATCATTGCTAGAATTAGTGAGGTTGAACTGAACTTTAATGTTAAAAATAAATTGGCATTTTTATATCATTACGGTTGATCTTTTCTTAAACTAAAGTCATGCTAGTAGCTTAAAAGCGGAAAGTTGATTGGATGGGAGACTGACTACTACATTCTGGCGAGCAAATCGGCTTTCGGCATACGATGTAATATGATATTTCGCTACATGAATTTAAAACACTTATAACAGTTGTCTTTCTACTTATAAAACTAATTTGTATCATGAAATAATAACAACAATAGGTTAGAATGCAGTTTACCGGTACGGATGTTTACATAGAGCTCGCGTAATAATAAACATTTAATAAAAGCGGGGGCGTTGGGCGGCAGCCCCACCTTAATCACTATATTCTGAACTAGCTGTTCAATGAATACATGAATTAAAATGCCGGTGGGGTTATGTGGCGACAACAACAAATTTTACGAACCGGTAATCTGCAGGTGTCCCCTAGTCAGGTTGGCTGTGATCTATCAGGTTTTTTTTTTCAAAATACGGCAGACTAACTCTCCCTTCCTTAATCATCTCCTGTGATGAGAACAAATCAAAATATATTTATAAGTATATGAAAGTTAATGAAATTTTGACGGATAGCTAAAGTTGTCAATTTATGTAATAGGTTTTGTGAGGGCATGTCTTTTATTGCGATTTTTATATAAAACTATAAAACTAGATCTAGATTAAAAATAGTATCTTCAAAAACCAAAACAAATGTTTATAAACGAAAACAAACCTGTGAAAAGTGGTATTGTCCTGGGAACGCCTGAATAATAGTGAATTGTCATCACCATATAAATACGATTCCAAAATGTTCTTTGTTTTCTTCTCTTGCAAATTTATCATACTTGCTCAGAAATCTTTTTCGGACCCCATTTTGGATTCCTAGATTTTATTTTTGTTACGTTGATTATTGTGTCATATTCCGCCCAAAACCACTCGGGATTCGGGTCTTTAGTAACTGATTTAGATCTTGTTTTCACTAATGAAAATCCTACATCTTCCATAAACGCCGCCTCCATGTTTTGTTGTGTTCTAGTTAAACTGACGTCGCGTCGACATCGGTTTCCCGCTCTTGAGACGTTGTATTTTGACGCCAATTGGACGTCATTCTAAATCAGCCTACGATTTGAGATGTTTACGGCCCACGATCTGCGATCGGCCCGCGATTTGGAAATCGGCCCACGATTCGGGACCGGCCCACGATCTGAGTCCTACAAATATATAGCAAAAACTTAAAAAATCTTCTTCTCCGAAACCGCAATGGCCAGAGGTTAGATATTTGGCATGAAACATTGCCTGCCTAATGGACCTCTAACAAAGTTGTTCAAATTATGGCCCTGGGGTCAAAATTTGCCTCGCCCCAGAGGTCATGGGTTTTCCTTATATCAGTATATAGCAAAAAATTAAAACATCTTCTTTTCCGAAACCGCAATGGCCAGAGGTTAGATATTTGGCATGAAACATTGTCTAATAGACCTCTAACAAAGTTGTTCAAATTATGGCCCTGGGGTCAAAATTTGCCCCGCCCCAGAGGTCATGGGTTTTCCTTATATCAATATATTGCAAAAACTTAAAAAATCTTCTTCTCCGAAACCGCAATGGCCAGAGGTTAGATATTTGGCATGAAACATTGTCTAATGGACCTCTAACAAAGTTGTTCAAATTATGGCCATTGGGTCAAAATTTGCCCCGCCCCAGAGGTCATGGGTTTTCCTTATATCAATATATAGCAAAAACTTAAAAAATCTTCTTCTCCGAAACGGAAATGGCCAGAGGTTAGATATTTGACATGAAACATTGTCTAATAGACCTCTAACAAAGTTGTTCAAATTATGGCCCTTGGGTCAAAATTGGCCCCGCCACAGGGGTCGCCCATTTTACATAGAATTATTTAGGAAAAAGCTTGTAAAAGTCTTCTTCTCTAGAACCATAACACATAGAGCTTAGAATTTTTACATGTAACATCACTTTGTGGACCTTTACCACGTTTATACATATCATGACCCCAGGCTCGAATTGGCCCCTCCCAGGGGCTAATCAATTTTTACATAGAGCTAAATAGTAAGAACTGAAGACATGTAGAATGTTTGCTAGTGTCAAACTACACCCCTTGTTCTCTGAAACTAATGCGACTAGACCTTAGATATTTCGTGTTGAGTATTGTAAATAGACCCTTTACCAGCATTATTTAAATGTTGGCCCTGGGGTAAAGCTGAAAGTACTTTTGTACTCAGGTGAGCGATACAGGGCCATCATGGCCCTCTTGTTAAATGTTGCATTTGGCGTTGTCTGTGATATGCAGGATTTATATTCTCAGATCCCCTCTCAAAATTCTATTTTGTTTAGTGCCGCCCATTGTTTTCTCGTTTAGGGCAAACCCAATCTTTTATCTGGGGACCATTCGCCGCTGAACATGGAATGGTATTAATCTGAAAATACCGCATTGAAGATTGTTCATCGCCATGTGCATACCATCGTTCGGGATGGATCAAAATTGTACTGTTTGTTGGTGTAAATATTGAGTTGTGCTCAACCCGGGACTAGGCGGCGTGGGAAGTAATATGCATTTCCATTACTCCCCATAAACAGGCTCAATCAAGTCGAGCCTACAATATATTTTCGTATTTGTCGTGTTCGATGGTTTTCAATGTTCCATTTTCACCTATTTTATAATTTAATAAAATACAAGCTAACCAGTCTATTTGAAAAACACGTTTGCTAGAGAAAATAAAACCTTTATCGCTTGTGATGAACATAGCGTACAGATGGTTCTTATGATAATTATACTTTATGGAACTGGCAGGATTTTATTGAGGCACTCACATTATTATTGGATAACATTTATGTGAGCTTTGGTACCTCCATAAATAAGTAATAGGCATCCTTGTTGCTGATCTGTTTTATACCGTTATGAAAGAGATTTTATGTTATCTATTACTTCCGAACATTAAGTTGAAATTATTACAGCCTTTAACACCACCTCGAGATACTTTGATGATTTGTTGAATATCGATAATAACCATTTTCCATCTCTGGTAAATAAAATTTACCCTCATGAACTTCAACTTAATAAAACAAAAACTTCAGATAAGCAAGTATACTTTCTTGATCTTAATCTTTCTATTAAAAATGGATTACGTTACTTCTAAAATATACGCTAAAAGGGACGATTTTAACTTTAATATAGTAAATTTTCCGTTTTTAGAGAGCGATGTTCCTTGTGCAACATCTTACGTGGTTTATATCTCACTGCTTGTTCGCTTTTCTAGAGCTTGCATTGATGTTAATGATTTCAATGAACGTAATCTTTGCATAACAGAAAAAAACGTTTAAAACAAGGTCATAAATTAAGGAAAACCTTTTTGCAAGTTTTATATCCGATACCCAGATTTAATTAAAAAATACAAGTGCAGTTTAAAGTCTGTCCCACCTAACCGTGAAACACTTTTTCTGAATTTATAATGCATCGTTTGAAAAAAAGAATATCACCAATCGACGCAGAAAAAAATCCATGGGGGTGGTCTTTCCTTAGTTTTTGGATTTAAACACCTATAAAAAAGTTATTTGTAAAAGTTTCATTTTCTCCATAGACGCTAATGTTATTTGTTTACGTCAATTTATTGCCGCGATATCTCAGTCGCGATAAATTTCACAACGTCATGAAGGGGCGGTTTCAACGTTCTTGTTAACTTACTATTATGGCGAATCGTGTTAACATTTCCATCTCTGTGAAATGAATAATGATTAAACACGCATGTCCAGAAAGTGAGTTATTTTAATACACAAAGTGGGTAAAATAAAAAAAAATCTACAACATACTTGTATTTTTTTTCGTCATAGACATGTCGTCATTCTAAATAATTGTGATCGCTCCGAGCTCTTTACACTTGCAAAAATCATTGACCTAAATAATGACAGTGTTTGATGACGTAATCGGAATTTTACTGGGGCGTAACCGGTAAAAGAGACCGCTTTCCATTTTACACATCGCTTTAAATATTAATTACGACTGAATGTCACCTACACGAAAAATCACTATATTTTTGTTATTTTGTAGAGTGTTTTTTTGCTCATTTACGATTCAGTGGAAAAGAACAGAGAATCGTAACATTTAGCATACAGGTTAACATTAAAAAATGGATTTAGAAACGGAAAACATAAACAAAAAGATAGAACAAAAATTGATCGGGATCTTTTGAGAAAAAACACTAAATGCAGAACATCCACCATACCCCGTACAATGTGAATACGGTTATCTTTCCTTTATTTTCGCTGCTGACCAACCAAAAAGCATCTCTCTTGCGATATTCAAAATATGTTTGTTAACACCTTGATATTTATGTTAAAAGAACCTATAATCTGCTCTCCACCATATAAAAGATTGACTGTAATTATGTTACGTGTACTACACGTCTGGGAAAACGAAGGTGATATTCACCATATTACATTTTGACTGTTCCCATGTTACATGTACTACACGTCTGGGAAAATAAAGATGATGTTCTGTTCTGTTCCGCTGAACTGTAGACGAGAACGTGAGAACAAGATTCGAAGTCTCGAAAACAAAACGCGAGGTCCCGAGAACACGATGAGAGGGCCCCGCAACATGTTTCGCTACCTCAAGTCGTCATGTTCTCGTCTTTTCATGGTCTCATTCTTCATAAGATTACAAACAGATAGAACAGGATGCTAGGTGGCTAGACAACGAGGCGAGATCACAATAACACGACGCATCTTGCCCTCCCATCATGTTCGCGTAATCTCGCATCGTGCTTTTGCGATTTCGCATAGTGTTTTCATGATCTTTCTCTTTCAAGTTTTAATGGTCTCGAACAACGATGACCCCACGGAACGATGTAGTTCTAAGTCTGATTTAATACTGGTACTAGGCACGATCTCAAACGTTCATTACAACCCGTACATTCTAGATTGCGCGCCCAAAGTGCGCCCTCATTTAGCATCAGTACCAGTACCCGTCCGTTTATGGTCCTAATAGAATGATAGAGAAATCATAAAGTAAATAAAAATATCGACATTCTTTTAAAAAAAGGTGAAATATGCATATCAGGAATCGCCACATTCAGAAAAAAACAGCCTCCCCACACAGTCAAGAAGAAGAGGAGGAGAGAGAGCATGGTTAATAATATGATCAGAAATGTCACGTTCCGTAGCGCGATTTTATTGATAAAAATAAAACAAAACCGTAGATTATAAGTTCAAATAATTCGACAACATTGAATAGCTTCAACGTTGTATGGTGGTATGTTGTTCTTAAAGTATAAAAATAAAGTTTGATTTTGGTGATCGGCAGAAAACTGAGAAGGCGAAGCAAGTCTCTAAAATTGAACTAAAAACCGTTTGTGCATTTTAATTTATTTATTATTTACAGAAGAGTATTAGTAATTATAGATTTTCGGAGGCTAGGGCAAGATACAGCGGAATTAAAGGATTATCCCTAGATATTTTTTAGGACGGTGGATAGATCCTATACACTGGATCACGATTCAAAATTGGTGTATTTAGTTGAAGAAGCGGGGGATCCCTAGACACAGAGATAGACTCGCTACCTACTGAGCTATTAATCAGCTCCCAAACTCTAATTAATTTGGTGTTTGCAGCTATCGTTATATCTTATAGAAAGTAAGCCCAAGCACCACATATACAAGAAATACGATGATTTAGCTGACTGATGTAGACTCCGTCCCGGCATTTTCATCGTATTCAGTCTACGTTAATTAAATCAACAGAAAATTTGAAAAATCTTTGGCGAACAAACACCTGAAAACAATGTTTATTTCTAATATGAGATTTACCGCTAGATCAAAATGCCGTTATCTAATTGTGTGCATCTTTATAAAATCATATGCTTTGCCCACGAGGCTTTGCAATGTTTATCCTGACCACCACCGCGATATGTCGAACACAGTGGATAAATTACAATCTCGAAATACATTTATACAATGTAGACTTCAAACAAATTTAGACCTTTTGCGAAACCTGTACTACTGCTGTAAATTAACCTCTGGCTCCTCCCCTGATAATCGTAACTTTAGACGTTAAACCCGAATAGCGCATGGTATTTTAATAAATAAATAAATAAAAGCATTACTGTAAACTTAACTAAAATATATAAAAGTTATTTTTTTTATCATGGATAGCCACATTTAAAATAACATAGCCTTTCCATAAATCTTGCGAAACATTTACTCTGGAAGGCCCCGTTTTGGACCTCGGAAGACTTATTTCTTGCCCTGATTCTGTACCTTCTATGCAGTATTGCGCGCGACTGCAATCCGGTTCTAGCTAGACTTTTCAGGCTACATTCAACTATTTTCTTGGAATGAGGCGTGGTTTCATGTAACGTTAAGTTAGCGAGCGGATAAAATTCAAAAACATTGTCGTGGATGAGGATGTAAACTAAAGATGGCTTCTCCGATGCCATATGTTTGAAACATACTGCAGAAGGTTATGTTTCATTCCTGTATGGTGCCGTTATTGACCATATGAGCTACATGATAATTTTAAGTGAAAATTCTTTATCGGAATAATTTTTGTTGGATTCCTGATGTTCAAGGTAGGAAATTTTGTTGTAAACAGCCTATTTCTTGAAATTGATTGTGACTAAATTTTAGCTTTTATTGACAATAATCAGTATTATTTTCGTCAGGACTTAATGTTCGTTCATATCGGCATAGTAGACTGCATCGAATTTCCTTCATAAATTTATTTGGAAACACCTCCATTGTTATTTCAAATATTTATTGATCAAAACTACGCGGATTAATGACTGTGAGACATCCCCTCAGCTACTTACTTTTATTTCCTTGGTAATCCGCGTGACGTTTGCCGGCAAAACTCCGACAAAGAGAATTTTCCAATGGCAACCAAAATAAACAATGTAGATTTCCCATAGGGTGGAAACAAACACAAATATCTTCGTAACTGAACAAAATATCAAAAATCTAAGGAAAGACCACCCCCATGGATTTTTTTTCTGCGTCGATTGGTGATATTCTTTTTTTCAAACGATGCATAATAAATTCAGAAAAAGTGTTTCACGGTTAGGTGGGACAGACTTTAGTTTAAAATCACTATTGCAACAAAGTATTTCACAGCCAGTTTTTTATGGAGATTTAATTTATAAACGTAAGAAAATTAAAGACAATGTTAATTTCTCCCTGTTATTCGTAAAAACCATATGTAAATTCAAAAAGAAAGGTTACCAACATGATATTCTGCAGCTCCTGCAGGCCTGATGATTAACCCATCTACAGTTGATCATTATGCATACCTCTTTGGTTGCACGACGGTGGTAGGGGTTTGAGAGTTTATGAATGTTTTGGGGAAAATCTTTTTTTGAAAGAACCTAGAAACTCTATTGGTTTCTTTTATCCCTGTCATCGTGTTTGTGCTAGTCTTATTCCAGTGGCTCTGGTCTCTGTAAGATCATTCAATACTCGCCCATTTGGCTTTGCTATGCTATTAGCTTCTTATGTTTTATGTGTCTGTCTGCTTTTGCTAGCAACATCGTTACGCTCGAAACAAGAACTATCTTTAAAAAGATAAACGGTGTAGATGGTATATGAAATGATGCAGTTTATAGCTTCTATTATTCACTTCATCTTGATTTACGTGTAAATTAAATCATTTCATTGAGAATCCTACACAAATAATTTTTATTACATTACTTAGATTTGAATGTAGAATTACATACCGCGCATGATAAGGAACAGAAAAATAGATGTTAGTTTTGTTTAAAAATGTGAATCTAATAATTATGAAAATCGTGATTTAAAGGCATTGGCTTTATTAATACCTTAAACATTATAAGCAAGTAGTAGAGACTTGAGTAGCGGACTCAAAGTTTTTTCGTGTAAAATATTACACGTTGTTGCCAGATTTAAGACAAGTAAGCAAATCGTACAATCCTCAGTCGTGATATAGAATGAATTTTATATAAGAAACGTATTAAAAAAGGTTTTGGTTTTTCTTTATTCCTATAAGATATTGTATTAGATGATATATCGTTTGCTGAAAGAATAAAATATATTTAGTTAAGATAAATAGCGAACTCATTGATTATATCGCGTAGCATATTATATACAACTATTTCATTTTGGATAGGTTGATAAAGAGTGACTGTAATGTTTTTTACTAATAAACCTAACCAATGGTGAGTACTGGAGTGTGCCTCATATCAACAGAATAGCAAAGATCTTAACGTCACAGCAATGATCGTTGCAAACAGTGTAAACGTATTAAAAATCCCACTAGATTACTCTTCACCCTGCTAGATGCCTCTGGTATACATAGCTACCAATCGAAATAGCTTTTGTTTCATTTTCCGGCTGCATTATTCTACAATACGAGTATTATTTACAACACTTCATTGGTTCATAAATTAGGTCAAAAGTGAGCTTAGACAGCTAAGCCGAACAAATCTTCACTGACATATTGTTCACTCAGTATTTATTTGCAAATTTTCCTTGTGTCAAACTTAAAGTTTAGCTCAAATGAACACTTATGTGCTTTAAAATGTCAAGATTTGTTTCTAAATATTGAAAACCCTATCTTCAGATAAATTCAGATTTGAAGTTATCGTTATTTCTTAATTTTAACGATCTATCGTTAAATTAATTCTCAACCTTTACCTCTTATTGTTGGTACTATTACAATGTGGTAAGTTATTCTTTTAATCTGGGCTTATCCATTCCTGGACAAAGGAAACAATTTAATACTGAACTGCATGTGGACCTTAACTTTAATGGACTGCAGTTGGATCGCTTTCTATATACACTTCAAGAATGGTCACTTGTTGTACTGTGCAGAATAAAGGTTTTATCAAATTATGCCTCAAAGATAAGTATGTTAAACCTTTGAGTTTTTTACACCTTCTAGATGCTGGTTTAATAAAGTATAAGATGTACCTCTTCTTTTCTTTATCACAAATGGTTTATTTTAACTCTTTGTTTATGTTAAGTTTTATGATGAATTATTGTAATGATCAATAGGCCTAATTGATAAGAAGCTGGAGAGAAAATTTTTAAATAGATACAGAAAGCAGGCGTTACGTAATCCAGCAGCCAATCAGAGTCCTCCAGATTTTGGTTTACAACAGTTGTTTATTTTTTGATAACGACGGAAAAAGAGTCTATAAGTTCATAACTTGTTTGCTATGACTCCAAAAATACTTTTTTTCTAACTGGTCTACTTATCTTAAAGTTGCTAGATGTAATTGTTATTGTAACAAAACAACTTGATCCACTTGAGATACTTAACAGGATTTTCGAAGAAAAGCCATGTAAAGTGGTTCTGTTATAACACGCCATCAGATAACTCAGTCATTTTCACATTAAATTTAAGTGTTTGTTCACTTTTTACATTTTAACTTAGAGCGTCTTAAGCATCTGGGATTTATTTCATTCTAGAGATGAAGCGTTCAGTGTAGAGGTGAGTTTTTTTTAATAATAAAGGTTTCACTTTCATTGCAAATGGCGAAAACTGTCTAAAATGTCAAAATGAATTTTGGGGAAAATACTCATTGCCAAC